>JANHFT010009387.1:34422-51010 GCA_032467955.1 Pseudoxenodon macrops
GGGGTCAGTCAATATTTTCACAGCCCTCTTTTTGACTCGTGCAGTGTACAGGTCTTCAATGGAAGGCAGGTTGGCAGTAATTCTTTTTTCTGCAGTTCTGATTCTCCTCCGAAGTCCGTGTCTGTCTTGTTCGGTTGCAGAACCAAACCAGACAGTTATGGAGGCGCAGATGACAGACTCAATAATTCCTCTGCAGAACTGGATCAGCAGATCAGCAGGAAGTATCGTCAGCGAGTTAAGCAGCACATAAGTTTAATAAATGAACAAACCAACATGCTTCGTCCAATTAAGATCTAGCAGCCGACTTTCACAGGACAGGCTAAGCTTACTTAGTATTGTAGGTAGTCCTCGACTTGCAACCGTCATTCGAAGTTACAACGGCAGCATAAAAAGTGACTTATGGCCGTCTTTTCACGCTTACGACCGCTGCAGCATCCCCGGGGGTCAGCTGATCAAAATTCGGACGCTTGGCAACTGACTCGGATTTATGACGGGGTGACGCGATTCTGCTTTTTGGCGAACTTCTGACGAGCAAAGTCAACAGGGAAGCCGGATTCGCTTAACGACCGTGTCCTCCGCTGAACAACTGCAGCTTAACAGAAGTGGCAAGGAAGGTCGTAAAATGGGGCAAAGCTTGCTTCATAACTGTCTGGCTTAGCAGCGGAAATTTAGGGCGGAGTTGTGGTCATAAGTCGAGGACTGACTGGAAAGCTGGGGAGCTTCATCAGCAGAAGCTTTCAAGAAGAGACTGGGCTGCCACCTGTCAGAAATGGTGTAGGGTCTCCTGCTTGGGCAGGAGGGTTGGACCAGATGACCTACATGGTCCCTTCCAACTCTGATAATCTGTTAAAAGGCATAGCTGGCATACCTAGCTGCATGTAAACTCACTATTATACTGCAACAGGCTCCAACATCTATTCTATGATAAAAGGCTGGAACTTGTGGGGAAAGGGTAATCAATTTGAGACTTGTTAAACGTTTATAAAATGGTAGAAAGAAAATAGATTGGAAAAAAGTCAGACAAGGCTGGAAGAGGTTTTAGAGCAGACCAAAGAAAATATTTCTTTATACAGTACTTAATTAACTTGTGGAATTTGTTTCTATAAGAAGTGGTGATTATTTAATAGTTGATTGGGGTGTAATCATTCTATTAGAAAGAAAAAAAGAATTACCAGCCATTGAAACATACACATTATTTCAAAGTGTTAATTTCTCAAGAGAGGAAAAATCAGATTTAAATGTTATGCCCAGTAAGTGGTATATGCTTAGGGATTGCTTCAATTCTAGTACATCCTTGAGGTTAAGAAATAGGCCCAAAAATATTGTTTAAAATCAAGAGAATAAAACTGCCATCATCCAAAGAAAGAAAGAAATTTTTAACAAGGAGATCCTGGGTATTGTTCCTACCATTAAAATTAATCATTAATTTATCAATCAATCAGAATATAGTTGGAAGGAACCTTGAAGGTCTTCTAGTCCAACCCACTGCTCAAGCAGGAGACTTTACCATTTCAGACAGATGGCTGTCTAGTCTTTTAAAAAAAAACTCCAGTGATGAAGCACCTACAACTTTTGAAGGCAAGTTGTTCCACTGGTTAATTGTCCTGATATGAAGTTTTTTCTTAATTCTAGGTTGCTTCTCTCCTTGAGTAGTTTTCATCCATTGTTTCTTGTCTGGTGCTTTGGAAAATAAGTTGACGCCCCTCAAATACTGGAATATTGCTATCATGTCACCCCTAGTTCTTGTTTTCTCTAGAGACTAGCCATATCCAATATCTGCAACCATTCTTCATATGGTTTTAATCCAGGCCTTTAATCATTTTAGTTGCTCTTCTTTGCACTTTTTCCAAACTCTCAATGTCTTTTGTAATGTGGTGACCAAAACTGGATGTAGTATTCCAGGTGTAGTCTTACTAAGAATTTATAAAGTGGTACTAATACCTCATGTGATTTTGATTCTATGCCTCTGTTTATACAACCAAGGATTGTATTAGCTTTTTTGGAAACTGTTGCACACTGCTGTTATCAATATGTTTAAAACACATTGAACATTGCTCTCAAAATATACATATCAGTCTTGATGCAAAATTCATTTCTATAGCATTGGTTCTTCCCCACAAATTCAAAGGCATTTTTCATGCCCTACTTAAAATGCTTTTTTCATCTGGGTTTATATTTTGAACTGTCCTTATTGACTAACCTGGATACTTTCTGGAAAGACAAATCCCTAGTTATTAAATAAAAGCTTCAATACAATTTGGGGAAAAAGTATTATAGCGAAGAAACTTGGTGTGACGCCGAACTATATTCCTAAAGCATGGAATACCATGAGGAACTCTGGTTCTGTGATACCAGACATGACCAAGATTAATTTTATGTAAATTGAATCTTATTTTCCTGATTTGGTGGACTTTTTTTAGTTTTCATTTTTCACTTGCAGATTATTTTAACAGATTTCTTTCCTATACAATTGGGGTCTTTTTCCGTTATTGTTGTAGGTTTTTTTTTTAATTGTTTAAAAAAAAACATTCTAAAAAAGTCAAGCTAATTGAAACCAAGGTGTTCTTAATTTGTACAGATGTTGTGCAGTTGATGTTAGCACAGAAACTATTCTTCATAGCTGACTTTTATTTGAAATAAAATTCAGGCCAATAAGCTGGAAACCATCTTGGGAACATTACCTTTTTTCGCCTGTCTTCTTCTGCATATTTTTCTGCATTTTTTACCATGTTTTCAATATCATCTTTACTAAGACCACCAGAAGACTGGATCACAACTAAAGGAAGGTAGAAGAATTTTCTTTTTATAGAATGCTCTCATTGAACAAACTCAACATGCAACACGCAGCAGGTTTGTATTATTTCATATTAATGGACCACAATCATACCTGGAAAAGATTTTGTCAGGAAAACATCAAATGCGGAAATGCTACTCTAGGTTGACTAAACCAGCCTACATTAAGACCAATGTGGGCTCCCACTTAAATCTATTTTACTAGACCAGTGATTCTCAACCTTTCTTCACCATGGACCCCCTTTAAGTATCTTTTGTGGCCATGGGCCATGACCATTGACCCCCAAGACATAACTCAAGATTTAAATCATAATTTCTGGCCAGCTGATTTTCGGCTGTTTTTTCCCCTCCGGAGGCTTCAGGAAGCTTCCCCGAAGCCTCCCGAGGATAAAAAACAGCCCAACAAGCAAACTGGAAGTCCGTTCCCAAACTTCCGGTTTGCCCGTAGGGCTATTTTTCGCCTTCAGGAGGCTTCCCTGAAGCCTCTGGAGGGTGAAAAACAGCCCAATGGGCAAAACGGAAGTCCTGTTGGGCTGCTTTTCACCCTCTGGAGGGCGAAAAATGGCCCGGGGGGCGGACACACATGTGCATGCGCAGTGCAGTGTGTGATGTGTGTGCGTGCTGGTATGTGGGCGGGCGCTAGCACGCACTGCCATTTTTGGCACCCAAGAAGAAAAAGGTTAGCCATCACTGGCATAGACATAGGCTTTTGATACTAGATGTCATGTAGAGGTAGTCCTTGACTTATGATGACAATAAGGGCTACAAAATTCATCATTAAGAAGTGTGATTGTTAAGTGAGGCAACATGGGGCTGTACCAATTTTGCAACCATTTTTTGCTAGTCATTGAGCAAATAACTCATGGTTGTTGAGTAACTATGTGACCATGACTTGTGACCTTCTGCCATTGACCTTGCTTTTTAGAATGGTGGGAAGGTTATGAATGGCAATCACAATTGCAGGGCAGTCATAAGTGTGAGCTGGTTGCCAAGCACCCAGATTACGAATATGTAACCACAAAGACACTGTGATGAACGTAAATGCAAGGACCAATAGTAAGTCACTTTCTTCAGCACTATCATAACTTCAAGCAGTTGCTAAATGAATGGTCATTAAGCAAGGTCTACCTGTATTGTTTGGTTGCCATGTTTAAGAGCACTATCTATAATTTCAAAATTACACCAGGTATCTACCTCAATGCTGTGCTCAGTCAGAAATCTTCCACACACTTTTCAGAATGATGTGTTGATAATTGCATCATAGCACACAAAGGTTGATTCTGGCCAAGTTTGTATTAAGTATTGCTAGAAAAATGGAAACTTGGCAGAAAATGCAATGATAAACTATTACTAATAGTAATAGTAGACTCTCAACAATGCCCTTCTGTCTTTAAAGCAGCAGCAATCCAAGTACTCACTCTGTTGTTCTCGTCCGGTACCTTTGTCTTTTGCGGATACATGAACAATTCCATTTGCATCAATGTCAAATGTTACCTCAATCTGGGGCACTCCCCTTGGGGCTGGTGGAATCCCAATCTGGAATTACAAGGTACACTGCTGTTGACTTAGAGAAAACCCATCAGTGTAATCAACTCTGTCTTTCCAAGTAAACTAAAGTGACGTTACTGGTACAATCTATTATTCACTAAAGCAAAAGATTTATGAAATCTGAAGAGAAACCAAAGTAGTCTAAAACAAAAGTTATCTTTATCATTACATATTTCTTTACCATTCTAGTATTTGTGCTCAGGAAATTTTACTATAGATGCCTTCTTAGCACAAGATTCCATAATTTACATTAGAAAAATGTTATCAGAAAAGGTGCATACATATAACAGTGAAGAATTTTCTTCTTTAACGAAATTATGTGATGGCAATCTGTTTCCATACTTATCTGCCAAACCTAATAATTTAAATGAACAATTTTCATCAAATATTCTGTCCTGTTCTAGGAAACCTTTGTGTTTTAATAGGAAAAGTAAAAATTAATTTCCTTTCATTCATGACTATTATTTTAGATTAAAAAATACATTCAGGAGGATTTCAACATACCAATGTGAACTGGCCAAGTAGTTTATTGTCACTAGCCATTTCCCGTTCACCCTGATGAACTTTGATCTCTACTTGAGTCTGCCCATCAGCAGCTGTAGAAAATACCTATGGAAGCAAAGCACATTTCATTCCATTAATGCTACTTAACACAATCATAAGTAAGTAACATGATATGGTAATTTCCTGCCAGGAACAGAATGGAGCCTCAGTACCATGAACTGTTAGAAAGCACAGGAAATGCCAGAAAAACTTGAAGTCACAAGTGCTGCACCACCCCCAAGGACACATAAATACATTTCAGGAGATTGAAAACCTCTTGTAGCCTCCCGCAGTCATATAATCCTCCTTTTGCAATGTCTTTTATCATTTGTGGCAAAACACGCCCATTGGATAAACTAGATTCGGATTCTCAACCATGTGGTTTATTTATCTACTCTGTAATTCACTTAATGACGACTTGCTTAATGACTATTGTAAAAATACTTGTAAAACCAAGTTTGGTCATGTGGTGACTCAACATACAACCTGAACAACTCTGACCAAAATTCTGGACTCAATTATGGTGGTATGTTTAAGCCTCTTTATAAGGGCAGAATGGTTAATGAAAGAGAATGGGGCAACAATAACAAAATTAGATGACTTTCAAATATTGAGAAATTTTAAGTGCACATCTCCTCACCTGGCTCTTCTTGGTTGGGATAGTTGTATTCCTATTAATAAGCTTAGTGAAAACTCCACCTAGAGTCTCAATTCCCAGGGAAAGTGGAGTGACATCCAACAACAGCACATCAGTGACATCTCCAGCCAACACTCCTCCTTGGATGGCAGCGCCAATGGCAACAGCTTCATCAGGATTGACTGCTTTACTTGGAGAACGCCCAAACATATCTTGTACAGTTTGCTGTACCTGTATGGATACATTCATATTTATTAGCAATACACAAGAAAAATGGTCACATGCTACAGAATGGCAGGTGGATTTAGCACTTGAAAGGAACAGGGCATTTGGAAGCTCAGATATAAAAGTATGCAAGACCATTGTAATATCCTACAGGAATGTTCCATTTGCCCTGAAATAGGATAGATGTGGAACGTTTACTCTGTCACTCTGCAGTAAGATATGCCCAGAATAACAGTAGTCCAGTCCACGAAATTAATCCACATTAAAAAATATATAGTTGCAAGAAGAGCATACATTCCTTCGGTGAAATTACTGCTCCTTCCCACAAACCTAAGAAATAACCAACTCCTTCAAGCTGAAAAAATCCCTTTCAATGCTTTAAATATCTTCCAGTTTATACACTGAATAGAATGCCGATATGACAAAAAAAAAATATATTAAAAAATGTATGAAGAAAGTACAGGTAGTCCTCAAGATACAACCATAATGGAACCTACCTATCCATTACAGATGCATATCGTGAGAGTTGCTAGGCAAAACATCTCAACTTGCAACCCTCCTCCCATTGTTGCTCTCCCCAATGAATTACTAAATGCCTAGGTTTTTAAGTGGAGAATGGGGTGCCTCAATGCTGGGGGAGGCCCTTGGGTGCCCAGCATGGCCCCAGGCTCGCCTGCCCTGGCCCTCCCTCACCCACAAGATGCCCTTTGCTCTGTTTCCAACCTTTGGCTCCCCACATGCCTTTTCCCACTGACACTGGTTCCCCCCAGGCCTTAAAAATGATTCCCACCCCATCAGGTCAAAGACTCTCCTCCTCACTTACTTTTAAAGAGCTATGAGGCCTTCCAGAGCACTGGAATGGATTGCTTCGTGTGGCTGCATGGTATGGTACTGAAGCAGCCATTTTGTCGTACCCACAACATGGCTGCTGGCATTGGGTCACTGTCATGCAGCCTGAGGACAAACTGCTTAGTTTTGCTGCCTTACTAATGTCTGCACAGTCTTGCAGAAGCTTTCTGCAGCATTCACCCTGTTAAGCCAGCAAAATGAAGCAATTTGTCTGGCAGCTGGCTGCCATTTTTGCCCCAGCACTCAAGAGGTGGAACAAAATGGTGGTCGCCTCTGCACAGCCCACAGATACGTGGCCTGCCCTCCTCCTTCCATGAGGTCCAGAAATCTCCAAAAGATAAGTGTGAAGATTGATGAGTGTGTAGGGAGCAGGCCTAAGCACTGCGGAATCATGATAGGGTGGGAGAGATGCAGGGACGCTGCAGCATCTCTGTGGTCGGTCATAAGGGCAAATGACCATCCCAGGGGCACTGCACTCGTTATAACTTTGAAACATAGTCTTACAAAATTTGGGGCTGTTTGCTGGAACCTTGACCCTTTGTTAACTGACCTGTTGTATCATGAAGATTACCTGTAGACTCATTATCAAAGTTATCTTAGGTTTCAGATTTAGAAAGGATAACAGTAATTCTGCAAAAAAAAAAGCAGAACACCCCATATATAAAGGGTTAAGGTTACTTCTATACAGCCATTTCTACTGATTAACACGTCTTTATTTTTGCTGGGGTGTTTTTTTTTTTTAAGCAAGCAAAGCATAGTCCAAAGGGCACTTGACCAGACTGCAATGATAGGATCTTCAAGTACATCAAGTCAAAGGGGAATGATTGTACCTTTGGCATTCTAGTCATGCCACCAACCAAGATAACTTCTCCGATGTCACTCTTGCTAACTTCAGCATCTTGCATGGCTTTCTGACAAGGTGCTATTGTCCTTTTAATCAGATCTGCCACAATCCCCTCAAACTGAGATCGAGACAGCTTCATATTCAAATGTTTCGGTCCTGAGGCATCCATTGTAAGGTATGGCAAGTTAATGTCAGTCTGCAATACAAGATTAACAATCATTAGAAATAAGAACAATTAGAATTAGAATAATACTTATTTGAAAAGTATTATGTAGTTTCTCCAGGATACAGTGTTCCCAGATTGGTCCTTCAGATCTTGCAAAGAATTACTGTCCTTAATGGATATGGCAGCCCCCAAGTAGAAAGTTTATTTAGAAAGCCAATTAATTGTCCAGAATATATTCTCTTGGTGTGGTTCATTTAAGTAAGTCTCCATGGGAATAATTCCTAATTCAGTATATTTTACTAAATGGCTATCATTTTTCTCAGGACTCAAAATCACATCATTTATTATTTGAAAATCACAATGCCATCTCACCCATGACCGTCATCAGTATTTCAATTTTTCTTTGAATACAAGATAGTAAGTAAAACCACAAGGGGTTACCTGTTCTGCCATATGTTTCCAAATAGTTTTATTATTAATTTTGAAGATTTTTTATTTTGTCTACAGTTTTACAACAGACATGAGTCTCAAAAACAATCAGTTTGATATATGGTTAAAATTGAGTCACTTTTAATGTGGGAAATTGCAAGTTTTTCTGTTAAATTGTTGCAATCTCAAAGTAGCGCTTGAGTCCAAGTATATCACTTGAGATATCCTCAGGAAGACCCCGTAGGATGAGGGACAGAATCTGCACATCTTCCAAGGGAACATTTTCATTTTCAAGGCCCACCACTGAGGATCCACCAAACATAGCTCATTTTCAGTTCCTCACCTGGACCGAAGAGGAAAGTTCACATTTTGCTTTTTCAGAAGCTTCCCTCACTCTTTGCAGAGCCATATTATCTTTAGTCAGATCAACCCCTGTCTAAAAGGAAAAGGACAAGTGTTGAAGTTCACTGTCTTCTATGATTAAACACTAAATAAATCTAATTAGAATGAAAACTTAATACAGAGAATCCACAATTGGTCATACAATCAACATTAAAATAGATTTTTTTCTGCATTTTTAGGAAGACAGATAACATCAATCCTTAACACTAGGCAGCCCATTGTTTAAGTGACTTTACAACAAATGTACCATGGAAGGTTTTGCTATAATAGATGCTAGAAATCTTTTTAAAATTCACATTTGAAGAAAAGTATTTGAGCCATGCTCTATTCCTAATCCTAATCCCAATGTTCCAACCAGATATATACATTCCTACTCAGAAATGCTAGATAACCATTTCCAGTTCTATTCTACTTGCATTCTAATTATTAAATTGTGAACATACAAACTAAGCTGGTTCCAGAATGATGAGAAGAGGAGAGCAAATTTATCCTTGCTACTGTATTAATAGTAACAAGGATATTTTGAAAAATAAATGCGTTCATTTCTATAAATTGGAAAAGTCAATATGCAACCTCCTTATTAATTATCCAATAAACTCCCTGTATTAATGTATACATTTCTCCTTCAAGCAACTTCTGCAAGTTTAGATTTGACTCACAGATTTTTCTTAAAAGGATAATTAAATGAACATATTAGTATATGCAGATAACATCTACAATGGTAGAGATCTATGAGTCTGGACTGCAATATTATACAGTGTAGATACAAAAACTATACTGAGAGGTGTCTTGACTTTACTTCATTATAGTCTGAACACATCTAGGGAAGGACACAAAGCATACAGCATGAAGGAAATCAATGCTACTGAATGCATGAACACATTTCTACAGAGTAATTTCAGTACCAGTTGCCCTATAATCTTCTTCAGTGCTTTCATAAAGGAACTGCATGAAATACTAAGGAAATGCTTAACTGGAATGTTTTAATCCAATTTTAAAATGGGCAGTTTTGATCTTGTCTGAAGTGTTCTGACCTCAAAAGAACCCACAGAAGGGAACATTCTCAGTAAAGTTAGAAAACTGGTAAGACTGCACCATCTGAGCTCCCAATCACCTAAATTTGAAAAATCTCTTGCATATCTTTGTGAAACTCGACACAGGGAAAAAAACGATGGCTATTAAAGAAATCAACTTATTTTAAGATTAAATGTGCTTATTTCATTGGTACTGCCACCTTGAAGTAATATTTATGAAGCAGAGATAAGCTTTGCAAAATAGCTATTGAATTATACAAGGAGTAAACAATAGCACAAATCAAATACCATAGTATGATGAAAAACAGTGAGATATTTTGGTTAAGTAAAACACAAATTCTGAAATATTAGTATCAGAGTTTTCTTTTTCAAATTAAGTTTACACTTGAAAGAGTTCCCTGAAAATCAGTTTAAAATATACAAAATGCTTACTTCTCTTTTGAATTCTTTTACTATATGCTGCAACAGGGCCTGATCAAAATCTTCGCCACCCAAGAAAGTGTCACCATTTGTGGACTTGACCTCAAACACTCCTTTCTGAATTTCCAAGACAGAAATATCAAATGTGCCACCACCCAAATCATAAACTGCAATACTAAAGGGGGGGGAAAAGGACATACATTAGCACCGAATGTACACATTAATAGAACGTTCAGTTAATACTAAATTCTTCCAACATGATTTGTTCTATTGAGCTATATTTAACCTTAGATTTTCAGAATTCATCCATTATCACAGCATCTGATAAAATGATTGTAGAAGTTTCTATTTATGACACTTCATTATAATGTTCTTTTGACATTAATGGCCTTCGTTCTGCATAGAAAATGGTATGCAAATAGGTTCAGCTCCTTTCTATCTTGTAAACATGTCTAAACATTTCTATCTGATGAAAGTATATCACTTGGTTTGGTAAGCATAGAGGAATTCAACTGAAAGTTTACCTGAAAGCCTTCCAATTCATTATACCGGGTAGCTCTTAAACAGTGCTCTTTATATAAAGCTATACACTGAAGCTGGCAGCTAAAGGAATTAGCACATCTGTACTCCAGTAGGTAACATAAACCAATAAAGTGCACACTCCCAGAAGTAATACTACAAAATGCATGGGACTCTTGTATACTTACACTTTGTCTTCAACTTTATCTAATCCATAAGCTAGGGCTGCAGCTGTTGGCTCATTAATAACTCTCAAAACATTCAATCCAGCAATCTGTCCAGCATCTTTAGTGGCCTTTGAAGAAAACAGCAATCCATTAGGTATTGCTTGTTCAACCAAGGGAAAATCCAACACAAAGATGTGAATCCAAATTATGCTTGCTTGCGCAAAGGAACCTTTTCTTCAGTCACCTTCCACCCATGGCCCATGCATTCTCAACCTATTCTAGAAAGTTATCCAGAACAGGTTATAAAACTATACAAGGATTTGCAAGAGCAAGGAGAATTACAGATTATTTTTACTTAGATTGCAAATACAGAATTTACTTCAGTTTTTGAGCTCTTAATGGGTGAGGTTTAATTTTATCCCTATTTTGGTACATCTTCCTTGAATACTAATTTTCCATAAGAAAAAGTGGGATAGAAAAAATTGAATAGATAAAAACAAATGAATATCTACTGTCAAGTAAAGCAAGCTGCAGTGCATTCTGAGATCTGACAAAATTATTTCCATAAGGTAACATATGTGGAAGTAACTATAAACGTCTTCCTTCCTCATCTTTCTCCTTCCATCAAGAGAAATGAAACCCCAATTTCTGCAACCATACCTGTCTCTGGGAATCATTGAAATAAGCAGGAACTGTGATGACAGCATTTTTGGCAGGATGCCCCAGGTAATTTTCTACGGAAGAAGTATACTTTTTAAGACAGGTCACTGTTAAAGATATACTCAAAAGTTTAATCTGGGTAGAAATATATGTAGCTATACTATAGAACTTGGAAGTGCATTACAAATTTGTTTAATATTTCATTTGACTAAAATTAAATGTAATTATAAGTTTTTTAGAGTAGGCTTCAAAAGATGCAAACAAGGCAATATTGTCAATTACATTAATGAGCATCAATAGAACACTTTGTGAAACTTATTTGAATTACAAAATCAGTTAAAACTAATATTTAAGAAAGTCTTAGGCATGCAAGCCAATAAGGAGAGGGTCCAATTCTCAGGCTAGCCCTGAGAGAGTCCTTTACTTGTATATGCCAGAAAATTCCCCTAAAGTATGATTTGGTTTATAGAGGAAAGGAAGCCCTTCACAAGCATGGTATTGTTTAAAGCTTTAAAAGCAAGTTTAAAACTGAGAATTGGACCTGTAATCTTGCTGGCAACCATTATAGCCAGCATTTTCAGACTTCTTGGATCCTGGCAACAATATTTTATACTAATTGCAATGTTGAGCTTGCTCACAAAATCTACCCCAAGCAAAATATATAGGAAAAATCCCAGTCAAAGTTAGCCAGTGCAACGTCTGGATTTGCTCCTCCTTTGGAGAGAAATTAGAATCACAATGTATTTTAAGCGTAGAGCACACTAATTGGCAGAAAAGATGCCAACCCTTTATAAAAAGGTTACAGATCTCAATTTAGTCCTTCAGACAAATCATTTATCTGCTGCAAATCAAACTAACAGAACCCAAAAAAAATCTAAGTGCGGGTTTTGAACGGCATAAAAGAAACCTATTATATTTTACCCATCAGCAAGTTATTTGGGTTAGAAATGAAGCCTCAGATCTACGATAGCGAACCTATGGCACACGTGCCAGTAGTGGCACACAGAGCCATCTCCGTTGCTTTTCTGGGTTCTGCCGCACCAGCCAGCTGGTCTTCACGCATGAGGGAGCGCTGGAAACCGGACGAGCAGCTACCCGGTCCGTATATGTCCACCGGGAAGATGATCTTCCAGCTGGTCTTCACGCGTGCATGCGGACCAGAAACTGGAAGACCAGGTGGCTGATGCCCATGCGTGCACCACAAACTGGAAGATTATCTTCCTCACGTGCATATGTGAACTGGGTGGTTGCTCTTTCGGTGCGCATGCACACCAGAAACTGGAAGACCAGGTGGGCGGTGTACATGCGCACGCTGGAAACCAGAAGATCATCTTCCCAGTGCAAGCATTGGGCTGCTGCTCTTCCAGTTTCTGGCACGCGCGTGCATGCGCACGCTCTCCCGCTTCAGCACTTGGTACCGAAAAGGTTCGCCAACACTGCCTTAGATCAATCACAAAAATTATGCTGTACAAACCTGAAGTCTCTTTCATCTTCATTAAAATAAAAGCACCAATCTGGCTTGGAGAATAGAGCTTTCCATGAGATTCTACCCAGGCATCACCATTGGAAGCACGTACAATTTTAAAAGGGACATTCTTGCTGAAATAACAAAGGTTTTCAGAAGGTTAGAGCATAGCACTTTGTGGCAACACCTAGCTAATTCTGATCTGAAAAGCATAATCACAAGCAGACTTAGGTTAGTAATTAAATGGAATATTAGCAAAAAACCCAGAGCTATAGGCTAAACAAGGTTTTTCTTAGGCCACAGAACCCCAGATCAAGAGGGGGTAGAACTTCTGCATGTGTATGACAAGCCCTGTTTTCTGCTTACCTTGGCAATAAAGGGTTAGGGGAAACCTCTTCACAAAGCATTCAAATTTTTAGTCCGATACTTTTTTTTTACTGTGATCTCCTGTAAAGTCCTCCCCCCATTACTAAGATAAGGTTTTAGAAGAGACTAAGGGGGGGAAAAGTCTTCAGAAGAGACTAAGATGTTTTCCCTTTAGCCTCTTGCAGAATCCCCCACATATTTTATGCAAAAAAACTGTCACACCAGAAATTAAGCTTGTGTCAAAAGAATATTTCTATTTAAAACAGTCACAACTTTCAAAGAATTGTACTAATACAATCCTTTGGTAAAAGATCACAGTTAGCAGGCTGTAGTATCTTAATATATGTATTATTACTACTTTAATATTACCCCGAAATCCCAATATTAAATGTTCCATCAGTGAAAAAATAGCAAGCCAACATTATGTATCTGTGTTAACCGTTTCCTTCTGATCTCCCACCCACAGTACTTAGAACTAAATTAGGAAAGCATGTGGCTTTATAGAAATAGAGAATGGTTTTCAAAGAACTCAAATCCTATTTATGAAAACCATGGTTCTAAAACAGAAAAGAACATTCCCAATTCCTAAAATTATGAAGTTTGTACATGCCACCATGTCACCCAGATCATAATAAACTAAAATCTCCTAGCAACTTCCTACGAGTATCCCAACAAATCAGAGCACTATTGTAGATGAAATTTCATATATTTCCGTTACTTTGTGAACAACTTTGGAATTATTTAACTCCCAAACATTAAAAAATGTGGATTATAGGTGCAAATACATGTAGGCATGCAGTTCACTTTTTTAAGAATTAAAAAAATCTCAAAATGTTTCCTCACATATCTTTCTGCACTTCTGAATCATCATATCGCCGCCCAATCAGACGTTTTGTTGCATAGAGTGTATTTTGAGGATTTGTTACTGCCTGTCTTTTAGCTGGCATGCCAACCAATCGCTCTCCCTCACCGGAAAATGCCACAACAGAAGGGGTAGTCCTGGCACCTTCTGAATTTTCAAGCACCTGCATAAGACAAAAGAATTAGTTGATATAGGCAACAATAATCAGATTTCTAAAAATCTTGAGTTGGATCAGCAATCTGATTTGACTCACTTTTGCCTGCTTCCCTTCCATGACTGCCACACAAGAGTTGGTTGTGCCAAGATCAATCCCAATAACTGCTCCTTTGATTGCTTCTGAGCTGAAAGGTAAATGTAAGGTAATTAGGCTTAAAAAGAATTTAGCACCTAGTTGTATTTCCACTTGCAGAGTAAATGATGTATTTACCCTCTATTTCTAAAGACTGAGATTTTAAAAAAAAACTCTTAACCAATTAGTATTGCCTTCCCCAACACAGCAATCTTTCAGATGGCTATAGCTATAATTCCCAGAATTTACAGCCAATGTAGCTCTTGGTCATACCAAATGAAATATCAATACCGAAGCTATCTAATAACCAACCAATAACTGAAGAAAATTCATACCATTAACCATGATCTTCCAGTTTTGCTAACAAAATAAAATTTAGCATATATTTGGGGGGGGGGGGTTTGTACATGTGTGCCATTATCACAAATGCAGCTTTGTACATGCATGCCCTTACCCACCACTTCCACAGCCCAGTTTCAAATGGGTTGTGGCCCGAGAGCAATGGCCCAGGGATTAGAGACCCCCACATTAAACGACTAGCAATAAATTGGGGACTACCTGGAATGCTTTGCTTTTAAATTTCTCTTATTACCTTGCCATTCCCATCTGTCCCCTTTGACCTCTGTTTGCCCAAACTTCATTATTCCCAGCAATACCAATGTCACCACCCTTTCTCTTGATTTTTTTTATGCATGCCACTGCTTCCCAGGCAGACTTGTGTAGTTTTTCAAACCCTTTCTGAAAATTCAAATTTCCTGCTAAGATTTTTTCCCCAAAACTCAAGATTTTTATGCTCCACTGCAGATATTACTTCCATTTCTATTCTTTTGCTCCATTTAATCATTTATTCATCTTTCATCTCATTTAAAAAAATAACTATTTATATTACATTATACATTCCTAGTGGATGGCTTGCTGTGTTATGCTTTGCAAGTAGAATTGCAATCTCAATTTAGATGTAATTTATGCCCAACAGCCATAAACTTTTGATATTACATTTATCTCCAAAGATTTCAAAAATCTGAACATCGGCAGAAACTAAAACTGATTTTTCAATACTCTTCTTGAATATGTTTCTTGTGATGTTGACTCATAATTGTAAAAAGTTGTAGAAAATAGTAAGAAAATATACAGATGCATATTTGGTCTGATTCTATCAAATATATGTTCATTCCCGATTTCCTGTTCTCACTTCTCTCCCCTCCCTTTATTGCTGCCCATTTCTCCAATAGAACATATTTTTTTCAGTAGTGACATGGTTTTCACATGTTTTTTTATCCACATATGAAAAAGTTAAACACTTATTCAGCCATATTATGAGGTTTACAAAGCTTTCCTGAACAGCAACTATTTTAATATACAAGAAAATAATTTTGAGCTTTAATTTCATTACTTACGCATAATTCCTGCTTGCTACAGTTCTGAGGATATCTTGACTTAAACCATTCCAGATGATCTATAAAAACAAGAAAGCCAATAACAATGTATTTATAAAGAGCACTTGCATTCTTTACTGATAATGTTATCTTCTTTCAACATATTTCCATGATTTATCTGCAAAACATGCCTCTCCTGAGAGAATCCTATCTAAAAAACATTTCAGTTAAGAAAGACCCTTCCCTCACCCCTTGGAAAGGGTATCAGTAAAATTGCTTATAGTAAAAGATGCAGTACAAAACCTGCTGGTGTGCAGTCCTAGAAATAAAAATAAACAAGTCTGAGCACATTCAAGAAGAGTCATTCATAAAGTACCACAATATCAGTAGATATTAAAACTTCCATCCAAGAAACACACCCCAAGAAACGCTACATTTCAAGGAAATTCCTACTCTGTATTAACTGTTGTATTTTAAACAGCCCGCAGATATAATTTCGGACATGTTAGTTTTGGCACTTGTTTAAACAATAGCATCACAAAATTATACTATAAATCACTATCCCTTAATGCATGGGTATCCAAGCTTTTGGCAAGCTGGACCGAAATAAGGGAAGAGGAATTGTTTTGGGCTCTCACTCTCCCTGTATATATATATATATATATATGTATGTATGTATGTATGTATGTATATGTATGTGTGCGCACACACACACACACACAACCTGTTTCCCTAAAAATAAGACCTCCCTGGATAATAAGATCAATCAGGCTTTTAAGCACATTCGCTAAAATAAGCCGTCCCCCAAAATTAAGCCCTCCCCAAAAACACAGCAGCAGCCATGAAGTGCTCCTGCATCTCAAAAATAATAAAGACCTCCTCGAAAATAAGGCCAAGCGCTTATTTCAGGGGTCAAAAGAAAATAAGGCTGTCTTATTTTCGGGGAAACACAGTGTGTGTGTGTGTGTGTGTATATATGTTTTCATAGGTTTTC
>JANHFT010009392.1:0-10438 GCA_032467955.1 Pseudoxenodon macrops
CCGGCGCCGGCTCCCGTCTGACAGCTCTTTATATAGTGCGGGCTGTCAGACGGCGGACCAATCAGAGGGCAGCATTCTGGCGCCAAGAACTGAGGGCTTTGACAGCGGTGTAGCTTGCCGGCACGTTGGTTAAACATAATTAAGAGACATAACACCTGGGACACAGCAACGTTCATAAATATGAACCTGTTGCCTAGCATCTGTATTTTGATCACATAATCATAGGGATGCTGCAACTGTGAAAAATAGTCATAAGTCACTTTTTTTAGTGCTGTTATAACTTTGAATGGTCACTAAACGAATTGCTGTTAAGACAAGAACTACCTGTAAAGAGAATAGAAAAGGAATGACTTCCAACTATCTGTGTTTCAGGGGTGGTCTGAGAGACCATTCTGACCATTCAGAATGGTCAGAGCACAATTGGCAAACTGGTAGTAGTAGGGAGTGGTGAAATGCTACTAGGGGTACCGGTAGCGGTGGCAGCCTCTGGTTCGGGTGTACCGGTAGCGGAGAACCGGTGGCGGCAGTAGCACAAGGCTCTCCCGGATGTCACCATTTCCTTGTTTTTTACCCTCTGCGAATGCACAAAGCCTTCTGCGCATGTGCAGAGGTTGAAAAACCACGTGTGATGGAGCAAAGTGCATGCTTCCAAACCGGTAGGGAAGGTAAGTAGATTTCACCACTGTCGGTAGGGTTGGACCCAGAGTAATTTAGTCTTGCATTGTGATTAATGACTAACATTAGTCTGGATCCAATCCTACAGATGGTATTTCTACTCTGTGTGATTCATGAATTGGTCTCTAAAGACCTCCAGTAGCGCCCTTTCAGGAGGTCCTCAAAGTAGTTTTGTCATTAAAGAATGTTGTTGATTGTTCAGCATTACCTAATAAACCATCATATCTTTACTGAGCGTGAGATTCAATTACCAAATTCTGACAGGGAATTCTTTCTAACATTCTCCTATGTAGGAATTTTATCTGCAGAGCTATGTGCAAAGAATAATTAAAGAAAACATTGGCCTTCAGCATAAATTAGTGTATATGAATTTTATCATTCAAACACTTCTTACCTTAACATTTGGATTGTTCATACAAAACTGTTTCATCTCCTCCCCTTGGGGGAGGAGCTGCTACAGGGCATTGTATGCCAAAACAACTAGTCACAAAGACAGTTTTCCCTCATGCCATCACTCTGCTGAACATCTAATTCCCACAGTACTGTTCTTATATGGGCTGTTTTACTATTCTCATCTTTTCTACTACAATCTCTTATTGGGATCATTATTATGATTATTATTACTCTATTGTTTTGCATGTACACCGAGAGCTTCTGAGCCAGAGACAAATTCCTTATGTGTCTAATCACACTTGGCCAAATAAAGTATTCTACTCTACTCTACTCTACTCTACTCTACTCTACTCTACGCTACGCTACGCTACGCTATGCTACTCTACTCATTCTATTCTGGTCTGTTCTATTATATCAGTAGGCAGTTTGATTTTAGGTTTTGATAAGCGATGAGCCATCTTCATTGGGGACTACCCTATCCCAGAAAGTTGTTTGTCTTTGGGAATTATGGGAATTGAAGTGTAATCAGCCTAGAAGGCATTCATACTAAAAAAGGATGCCTCAAATTCATACCCCCTTTACAGAAGCATTGATGAACAGTATCCAGCAAAACAAATTGTCTAGTGATAAACAATTGCCCCAAGTTTATACATTGCCTTTCCCAGTTATTTATGGTCTGTCAGTCCTAGCATTGGCATCTGAATGCATGAAATGAAAATGAAATGTCTTCTCCTTAAATGTGAATAAAGATTGGAGAGCAAAGCTTTACAAAATTCTTAAGCAGGAATGGAAAACCAGATTCTTTGGAATCAGTTGTCAGGTCCCTTGCTATAATCAACTCCATTCTTAAGTGATATAAATCAAGTGTACTTACACTTTGGCCAGAATTAGATAGAGTGCCCCAATATTATTAGATGTCATTCATATTTTTTTTCTCAAAGAGAAGAATCTGGATTCACTCATTATTGCTCAGAATTCCACATCTACAATATTCCATGCATTTACGCCAATTGGCAGAAGTCAGACATCCACTGAATATATTGGAGAGTTTGTCTAGAGCTTGACATGAAAATGTTTTGAGGTTTCAGGAACAGTTTAAAATATTTCAAAATTCTCAGAAAAATGAAAATGCTAAAGGAATTTAGGAAGAGACCAACAACTCCCTAAAAAGGCTTCCAAGTCCCAATAGCCTAGTTGCCTTGCCACCAAACAAGGCAACAACTATTTTTGGAAGGCATAAACAAAGAATTTTGATCTTTATTCACTTTTTCCTTTCATCAAATTGCATCTCCAGGTGCACTGCTGTGCTTTGAAAGTAATATTTTCCTTTTAGTCCCCTGAAGTGATCTTGTCTGAATGCCCTCACATCTGGGGCAATAGAGGCAGCCCTTAACTTACAAACAGAGTTGAGACCAGAATTTCCATTGCTAAGCAAGGCAGTGGTTAAAGGAATCATGCACAATTTGACAATCTTTTTTTGCCACAATTGTTAAATGAATTGCTGCAAATGTGATTAATTTGTGAAGGGAATATGACTTCCCCCTGTGACTTTGCTTGTTGTGTAGACTTCTCTTCATATAAGGTATGTCTATCTATTATTGACAGGTTACATCATAACGTTCAGAGAACTGTATATTTCAAATACATTGTGGTTCATGTTTTAGTCTGAAGAGTCAAAATTATATATGTTCAACTATGCACTTCCAACATTGTGCAAAACTCACATTAGACTGTCTTCACATTTCTTAAACTTCGGTATCATACTGATAGAGTTCTCTTGATATACATGTACAGGACTATAGTTTCAAGAACAGAACTTGAAGTTATAGAAGCTCCAGGGCCATGCTGCTATTATGGTCTGAATCTTGAAGAAGTTGGTGAAATACGGTACATTTAAAAAAAAAAACTAGGATCAAGTTTATGAGCATGTGCACACCCAGACACTTCTCAATGCTGTATCTGCTACCGCCATCAGTGATTTACAGTCATTAAATTTCCATTACTCTGTGCTATTTTGGGCTATGATATCTGGGTTATAGTTAAAGCATGTGTTATTGCTGTGGCCAGGAAAGCATCTTGCATTAATATACACATTAATATACAAACTTCTGGTGTTCAAGAATTCTGCATTCATGGTGGATTGTTTTCAAGTAAAACTGATTCTTGTTACATTCTCAGGCAAAAGGGTTGGCTGAATGCACAAGGGATAGAAAACACTATGAGATATTAATAATGGGCAGATTTTATCTCTTCCTTCATTCCTATTTTTTTAATATCTAAAGATATATCATACCAGCAATATTAAAAGTGGAGATATAAGATTCATCACAACAGTTTTAAAGAGGAATCAATCCTTCATCAATTTCTGTGATAGTTCTCATTTTAACATGCTGAGTTTTTGTTAGAACCAGCTGTTGCCTAATTTAGATAACAACCCTGTAACCCTACATTGACTTCAGTCTAATAATCCTTTATTAATGTTCATGGAGATAATGCTAGTCAACTCTGCCTATGGAATGCTTGAGTAAAAAAGTACAAAATGGCTTGTGCATTAGGCAGTTGCACATATGTAGAATTCTTCCAGAACTGTTAATGTATTTTAAATTGCATACACAATACAAGTGAAGAAAGAAAGCAACATTTGTATTTAAGGAGAACCTGTAGGGCCTATTCAACGGTCCTCCTAGGAGTGACCACAGTACAGTCAGTTACAACAAAATGGTTATGTGAGTGGAGTTCTGCTCCTTTGTATAAGTGGGCAATTATGTAACATACATTTTAAAAGAGTGGGATTTTGAATGATTGATTGATTGATGATTGACCAATCCTGTGGGTGACCTTGCTCCAGTCCATGTTTCCAGCACACTCTCTTTAAGCACAAGGTACTGTGAAGATGGCTGGCTAGGAGCATATGCAAATGACAGAAAACTACAAGCAAAATCCAAAATGGCGGTGCCCAAGGAGACATCGAAGGAACCAGCTCTATGACATCATCACTGAGTTACTACTGGTTCTAAAGAACCGGTTAGAACTGGTAGGAACCCACCTCTGTTTCTCACCCACCAAATTTACACACCTCAATAGGGGTGTAGGTGAATGATGATAAATGAAGTACACATGGTATGCCACTGATATATTTGTAACAAGAAAAAAATACATAATCACAGCATTCCATGACAATATGTTTGAGTATATGTGTCATCCTGGTTATTACAGACACCACCATCTATGTCTATATATTAAAGCAATAATTGAATCAATTATTTTGTTGGTATTATATTCAAGTCAGACAAAAATGGTCCACACACAGTTCATCATAAGCTTGTCAAATTCATTCTACAGGATATGGTAATAGACTCTGGGATTAATCAAACCAATACAACATACCTGAACCTCTGTTTAGGTCAAGAATCTTCTGAACCGTAATTGATGAAAACTATTGTACATCACAGGGGAAAGTTGGTGCCTAAATGCACCATTTGTGCACTTTCCAGAATTGTTCAACTGGCACTGGGAATTTGTCCAAGTAGACTTTTTGTTTGCTATAATCTGTTATTATTATAGATCTCTTGCTTACCTTTATATTTGTTTCTTCCTAGCAATTCTGTGGGATATTATTTCTAATTTCTATACTGAGTGTGAAAGTAGGATTAGGTCCACCATTAAACCTTGTTGCTTAAAATCTGATTATAGACCACATCCAAATAGCTTTCCATTTCACAGTATGAGATTGCTTGTCCTTAAGTGTTTCAATTGGGCCTGGCACTATCACCCTTCCAAATGAAAGTGCTTCACAGAGATGTTTGTTTATAACAAAAGTCTTCCTATTGTTCCACCTAGCCATTATTATGCTGTGATAGAATTTCTCCAAATTCTCTGTCTCCCCATCACAACCTCTTTGACTCGGTTTGATATCAGTTATGAAACACTTAGCGACCTATAGTGTCTTCCCCATAACTGTTTCATCATCATGGCTTTAGATGGGTCTCCTTTTTCATATTTTTCTTTTCTGAGAGGCTTACTCTTCATAGAATTCCACTTAATGTACAGGATTATTCACTTCTCAGAAATGTTTGCCTAAAGCAAAGACTGTTCATGTCTAATATTAGGGTAGGTAGCAACTGGAAATAGCCAGAGTGTGTTACCTTTGGCATCCTAAAAGGTTAAGGAAAAAAGTCCCATTGACCAATGCAATCATCTGCTTATATTTAGAAGCAGGAGGAATTTCTTTGAGATCGGTTTGGCTAATGATCCTTACAGGCTCTTCAGTACTGTATGAATAGAATAGTAAAAGGAAAAGGTCTATAACAATACAATGATAAAGGAAATTTTCCCGAATGAGTGCAGCTTGGTCAACCACATCATAAATAGTTGGGTTGGGAATATAACACCGCTTGACACCTATTTTTCATTTAACTTATACCAGGCAAGGAAAAATCATGATCCTCCCAGTATTGCTTACCATTTTGGCTGAAGTTGCTAGAAGTTCGTATCGTGACAAGATCAGAAAGAACTCCAAAGTACTGGAATGTCCTGGATATACATAGCACAATAAAGGGGAGGGGATGGAAATAAAAATAAAAATAACTATAATCCCATAATATACCAAGAAGATTTATTATAGATAGCTTTATTATAGCAAAAAGAATACATTTTGTGTAACGTTGGAAGAAAAGTACAATTCTTACAATATCTGATTGGGAACTTAAACTTGGAAAATATGTAGCAAATATGTGGCAAAATTAGAAGCATATATTCAGAACAAATGTTTAACCAAATTCAAGGAAGAATATACGAGCAAGTATTATGCTGCATGGCAAATATAAACATTTACAGTATGCCTTCTAAGGAAGCTAAATGCTGATAAACAAATTGATAGAGGCACAAAAAGCGAGAAATTAGAAACTAAATTGCTATTGATTTGTTTGTCTTACTATTTTCTTATTTGTTTTGTGTACTTTTTCTTTAATATGCACCAACGATAATGAGTACTAATATAGTGCAGATCTTAGTATTGTCCTGTATTCAGCTTAAGAAACAAATTTCTGGATTGTATTTTTATGCAATTTCCTATTGTTTATTAATGCCCCATTTTGCTTTTTACGTAAACTTTAAACAACCTTACCCTGACATGCAGGAAATCATAGTTAATATTGATATGAGCTTCTTCTTTTTTCAGCTTAAAGGTTTAAGCTGTCTAAACTTTGGTATTTATTTCTAGTCAATGCCATATAAATATTACTGTAACCAATAATATAATGTACTACTTATATGTTATTGTTTATTTATTTATAATCTTAAAACATATAAAGACATGTAAATATAATATAAATATATATTTATATTTAATAAATATAAAAACATTTATATAACTATATAAAAAAATAACAGCATCCACAACAAGGTCTAAAAAAAAAATCAGTACTCAGCATACTACTGCCTACTATATAGGCTACACTGCACCTCTTAATCTCTGAGCCTGGTGCCCAGTCACATCCATAAGGCCTTACAAGAGGCTAGTCAAATCTGATCTCCAAAGAGATGATGTTGTACAGGACACTCACCGTAACAGAAAATGCTCTCTCTTCTTAAAATTACTTAAAGCTAACATACATTTTATTGTTGCTACTGCCAACAAGTAGCCTTTGAATGCCTATTATTGAAAAGATGATGTGAATAGCCCATGTGGTCACTGAACTGATTTAAGTCACTGGACAATTAAAAGCAATAGCGTATCTGGAATTATTGATTTCTAATTGACTTTATATTATTCTATATTTACTCTAAGTAATAGACTCTCCGGTTGAGGTTGGCAAAATATTCATTGGCAGAATATTCATTTAAAAAAAATGATAATCAGCCTGAAGTCAATTATTCATAGAATTTATTAAAGAGTTTAAAAAAGGGGAAATTAATTGCTAAATCAGACAACAATCGTTGCCTTCACTTCTGCATTATATTTTTAAAATTAAACCAAAGAAGTGATGTTAAATTGTAGGTTTTAAATCAGAGATCTGCCAGTTTCTTCCTCATGAAAAATGTATAGAATTATTAGAATTGATTCCTATTAATTTTACATATAATTAAGGCACTTGTCAAGTACAGTGCCCATCTTCACGTATAAAGGAAACGTGGAAAGTTGTCATGATAAGATAGCGATAAGCTTAAATGAAAGACTAAAATATATTTTATATCATATTGTATTCAAACTTTTGGAAAGCATTAAGAACTATTGGAAGTCTGCAGCTATGGAAAAATAATAAATACTCTAAGTACTCTACAGTGAAGTCCAATAATTCCATTCCTTGGCTCTTGTTATGTTTTCCATCGGCACAATTGTAGCAAATCAAAATATACAAGCAAGGCAATATTCATGTAATATTCATATAATATTTTTCAAAGTCAATTAAGGATTTCCATATGGCTTCTCAACAGCATATATTACAGTGCTATGTTTTTAAAGAAAAGGTTCTATCAAAAAATATGGAACAATTATATTTCAAACATGCTACTCTGCTAGATAAATATTGGAGAAAGTGCTGGCATGAGAAAATTCTGTGTGTGTAAGAGTGTGTGTGTGTGAGAGAGAGTGAGTGAGTGAGTAACTGTGTGTGTGTGTGTGTGCATTGTATCTAGCAAAAATCTATTTCACACACTAAGGAAGAGGAAAATAAATGCCAATTGATACCATTTAGTTGCCCACAGATTATAATTTATCCTTAAGGTAACATCTTCAAATTTCCATAGAATGGCTATGTGTCCTATTTTACATAACTGTTAGCTATTGAAAGGGCTACCAGATGACAGTTCAATAGTTCAAGATGCAAACAACTTTTAAAGAAATGCCCCAAAAAATTAAAATTAATTGTAAGAGCTCAGAGTCCGTGAAGCTTCCCATTAAACACAGGGACTAAAAACTACCAAACTCTTTTATCATCATGGTGATAGTATGGATGCAAATTTAAAACCACAAATCAAAACATGATATTTTCCTTAGTCTTCCAAAAAGCAACTCCACTTTTGGGATTAGAGTTTTTCTTAATGTGAATTTTGGAGGAGCATCGAAACCAATGCGCTCATTTATTTAAGTAGCTAATTAAATGCTAATTTAGAAATCAATCAATAGATGAAAGCATGGAAAACAGTGCAACAGTCTGGCTCTTCAGAACAAAGGAGAAGATTATGTCATCTCATTCCTAAACTTGTTCAGGAAGACAATAGCAGATTTTAATTTCATCTAATCAGGTTTGACCCCATTCCCAAGCACCTTTCCACATGCTTACTTGGATATATTTGGCTCATCTCTTTAAGGCTTCTATCTGTCTAATATATCCAGGCTTTGTACAAAATAGCATCCTTTATTTTCAAATGATTTTTGAAAGATTTATATTTTCAAAATTCTTTCAAAAGTGAGATTTCCTAATGCAGGATTTATTTTTAGTTGAATCTTTATTACCTTGGGTCAGAATGCAAACAGTCTGCCCAAGCCAGATGTTTTCTACTCTCCATGAAAACGTCAACGCAGGATATTGCTGTGTTACTAGGCAAACACCTTTGGTTTCACAATTTCAGCAAGGAGGTAGGATGGAGAGGAGCCAAGTTTAATGACACCTTTCACATCCTTCTAAAGAATGCAGTAAAACAGCACCACATTTTGTACCATGACACAGAAAGAGCTGTAGACCGTCCCAGAGAATGCTTATGGTCAACAACCAAAGAAGAGCATGACTTTTCTTGCAGTTCATTGCCTTAGTTGCAAAAATTTAAATGTAAGTTTCTGATCTGCATAGGTCAGGAAAAGTGAAGACAAATTGGAGGAGAAATCATTCACTCATTTAACTTTCAACTGTCACAACAGACATAGTCATGACCTCCATACAATTAGCCAAAGATTCAAATACAACCTTATAAGTATTCAAGTTATATAAATATATATTCGCTCATATGATTCAGCATTCTGTGAAGTTCAGGGTTTTTGTCCATAGGTTGTCAAGTAACTTCACAAAGATCAGCAGTGGAAAGACGGATGTGATGTCCATTCATTGATACTCTGATTCTGTCTGCTATATAGAAAATGTTAGCAACAGAACACCTAGTTCTGCTTCCCAATATACTTGTTTAAATATTACCACTATTCTTCCTTAAAATCTGTCTGCAGAGCATATTTTCTCTGCCATCAAAATTCTGCACAGAATGAGATTTGGGCAGCTATGCCATTTTTCCTTGCTTCCTCTGCTTGATATAAATCATGTAGACTAAACTGGGTGAAAGAACACATTTATTTTGAAGAGAAAGTCTTCCAAAGCTCTTGCATTTAACTTCAAGACTTCGAAATTCCAGGTTCAGGAAGAAACTTTATTCAAATAAATGAGATGCATCTTTTTCAACATTGCTTAGGAGAGGGATTTTTTTGCTCAAAGAGTCTTTCATTTTGCTACAGGTCAATCAGAGATGGGTTCTGAATTTTCTTACTGCTGGTTCATTCAGGATCGCGTCTCGAGCATATGTGCAGCAGTCAAAAACTAGCTTCTGCACATGCGCAGAAGCAAAATCCAACATGGCGGCGCCCAGGGAGCCACCGACCGAACCGGCTCCGTGATGTCACCGCGGAGTTACTACCTACTCTATAGAACTGGATAGAATTAGTAGGAGCCCAACTCTGAGGTCAATATATGTACTCAGTTTTTTAGGTGTGTGTTTTTTTTATTATTTTAAAGAGCTGATAACTGAATAAATGTAATTGTAAATTCAATCTGATCTGGTAAATGTGTCTGTGAAATAAATCTATTAAGTTCAAAAAGAGTGCGCCCAAGAAACCAAGCTGGAATTCAACTTTGCATGGATCAATTTTCTGCATTAATCAAACCACCGATCACTTGTGCCATAGGTACAGAGATAGCAGAGGGACTCTGCACTTTAATCGCCTTTTCTTGACTTTGCATGCCTCCTATTGTGTAGATGGCTATTCTCAGAACTTTTGTCATTTCCTTCCTTTTTTTTTTCTGACTTTCACTTGTGCTGTTCGGTTGACACCCTTCCCATAAGAAAGTATACAGGTTTTGGTTATAAATAGATTTAAGAAACTCAGACTTTCCCATCACCTGTCACTGACTTTGCTGTACAGTATGTGTGTTCCTGAGCTTAAACTGTTCCTGAGGCATATCATCTGTTTATTATACAAGAAAATATATTCCTATTGTCTATGGAGATTCTCAGTCATCCACATCATGGCTGTCCAAAAGGTGCTTTTTTTTTTCCAAGAGGCAACTGAACTTTCTGGTTTTTCTTTGAAGAAGTTTCACTTCTCATCCAAGAAGCTTCTTAAACTCTGACTGGATGGTCAGCATCCAGCATCCCCACCATCCAGTCA
>JANHFT010009392.1:57401-79298 GCA_032467955.1 Pseudoxenodon macrops
ATAACATAATTATTTCTAGAAAGCCAAGGTCATCTTTTGTCTCTGCATCTGACTGGAACTGGATGGGCGAAACTGCCAACATGGCAGTGGATGATTGGACCATATGATGGACTTGTGGGTGTGGGAGCAAAATCTTGAACTTTCAACTGGGTGGTGGAAACCTGGGAAGCTTCAGATTCAGGTTTCCAAAGATGTGCTAACATGACTCTCTTAATAAATTGGAACTTTCAGGAATGCTTTGCCTTCAAGTCTGATTTAATTCTGGATGCTATTTGGAAGGTGACATTAACCAGAATCTGACGCTTTGGGGTTCGTTGGCTCAGGGAGAATTGCCATCTTTGGTCTTGGATGGGATGGCACTACCCCAAACAGACCTTGTGCATAATCTGGGGGTTCTCGTGGACTCACAACTCCTGCTTGAAGAGCAGGTGATGGTCGTGGCCAGGAGGGTCTTTGCGCAACTGCAGGTTGTGTGCCAGTTATACCCTTTCCTGGACCAACAATCCCTACTCATACTCACTCATGCCCTAGTTACTTCCCGTCTTCACTATTGCAATGTGTTTTAAATGGGTTGCCCTTGAAGAACATCTGGAATTTCCAGTTGGTGCAAAATGCAGTGGCCCACATGGTTTTGTGCAGACCCTGGTGAGCACATGTATCACCTCTCATGCGGGAACGGGAGCTGCATTGGCTGTCGATTTGTGCTGGTTACCTTTAAAGCTCTTCATGGCTTGGGACCAGAGGGACCGTCTCTTGTTGGTCACATCTACCCGACCCATTAGAGCGGGGAGGCAGGGAATGCTGCATGTCCCATCTCCAAGGGAGATACACCTGGTGGAACCCAGAAGAAGGGCCTTCTCCGTGGTGGCTCCCTCTCTCTGGAACACCATTCCCCCAGAGATTAGAACAGCCCTCACTCTAATACTCTTCCGGAAGGCGCTGAAGACCTGGTTCTGCCAGCGGGCCTGGGGGACCCAGAGTGGGATGAAGCCCATTAAGTGGCTCGTGTGATGTGCTGTCACTGGGGCGGGAGGTGGGGGTTATTTTATTATATTGATTTTATTATATTAATTTGATTCTTTTATTTTATTGTTTTTTTAATGTGGTTTTAAATTATGTAAGCTGCCTTGAGTCGCCATGGGCGAACAGGCGGCAATATAAATTCAATAAATAAATTACAGCACCACCCTCTATGATCTGTGTGTGTGCTGTGGGTTCCTTTAATTCAACAATGTCATCTATCAGGTCCCTGGAAGTGTGCCATCTCTGCCTTCTGGAACAGCAACTCTGCAGATATTAACATGGCTTCTACTCTGATGATGATGGAATCTGAAAACCCAGCTGTTCTCCTGGCCCTGGGGAAAGCTGGAGCCCAGTAGAATTCTATTTAATCGACATGTTTTTTCCTGATATGTAGGGGGAAAAGTTTGTTTTAATTTTACTTTTTTATGTTGTAAGCCACTTAGAATTTATGTTGGATGGCCTCTGAATCACGATGATGAAGAAGGGAAGGAAGAGGAATATGATAACTATTAAACAATCAAAAGTACCAAACCAACAGAAGCAAATCTAGTCAGAACTATTTGGTAGACTGTATTAAAATAATAATACCAGTAGTAATAATAATAATAATAGAAAAGGCCACACTTGTTGGATCCACACTTATACTATACTGATTCATTAAGGTATCCTACGTTCTTGGGAAAAACTCAATGCATATGAAAGCCAACATCAACTAAAGAACTGGCAGTTGTGATTTCACATTGTTGTGAACAGATGATAATAATAGCAAGTAAACTGACTACAAAACAACAGCATGACAAAGTAGCAACAAAGGCGCTTTGGAATATCTGCAAGAAATACCATTTGCCTCCAAGCAAGGATAAATAGGACCACAAAGCAGCAGAAAGTGCCCTTGGACTTTAGAATTCAAACAGAATAGAATTATAACATATTATGTTATGTTACGCCAAATAACACTACAGATTTAACAATTGCTGATAAGACCAAAAAGAGATTGCAATTCCCGAAGATGACAGAATGGAAGAGAAATACCCGTATTTTTCAGAGTATAAGACGCACTTCCCCTCCCCCTAAAAGAGGCTGAAAATTTGGGTGTGTGTTATACTCCGAATGTAGCTTTTTTTAAAGCTTTTTTTTCAGACCTAACAAGGTGAGTGAAGAGTGAAGCGATCTTTGCAGGCTTTTTTCATTGGTATTCCTTCCGAAGAACCTTTTTTTTCCAGACCTAACTCTTTGCAGTCTTTTTTCATTACTTCTCTCTATCAGCTGTGCTTTAGAAGCTTTTTTTCAGTCCTAACCAGGGGATAAAATAATGTGCTGAAGCTGACCAGACTAAAGACGCTAGCCAGATGAATACCTGATAGACAGATTTTCCCCCCTATTTTCCTCCCCAAAAACTAAGGTGCGTCTTATACTCCAGTGCGTCTTATACTCCAAAAAATACGGTAATTGGAGAAAACCACAAAATGGAAAGATCTGCAAATAGAATGAGTGTGGCAAAGGAAAGCAAAAATAGTACCAATAGTAATAGGTGCCTGAGGTGCAATTTGAAAACATCAGGAGCATTACTTGAACACCATCAGCACTGACAAATTCACTATCAGTCAATTGCAAAAGGAAACTTTACTTTTAAATATATATATTTATATAAACAGCTTGCATCCTGTAATACGTTTAGCACCATCAAAGAACATTTGCTTGCTCCAGGTCCTTGGGAAGGACAATATTTGGACAAAAATGCCAAATTCGGTCTGAACATCTGGCTGACTATGTGATCAACCATAAGTAATAATAATATAAACCTGTGGATAGCCATGTATCTTTCATTTAACTCAATGGTTCGTAAACAGCAGTATAAATACACTTTATCGATGAAACGGTGTAATTGCAGACGTGTGTTTGTTTAACTAGTTTACTCCCAATATTCCCAATATTATTTTAGTCAAATATGACTGGTGAACCTAGTGTATGTGATGATTTTATGAAAGGGTGGACTTCAAAATTTTTAGCAAGTGGTTCTCTGCTCGGTTGCTGGGGTGGGCGTGGCCATGGTGGGTGTAGCCTAGTCAGCCTCCTGCACCATGGTGGGGGAGGGGCTTTTTGTCCTCCACGGGCTCTGGAGGCTTTTCTCGGGCCTCCTGGAGGGTGAAAACAGCCTCCTCAGACTCTGGAGCTCTCTGGATTCTGTTTCCGGCCTTCCTGAACTTCCGGTAGTCCCATTTTTCGCCCTCCCCGAGCCTCCATGCGCATCCTGCACTTACCTGGCATCCAAAACGGGCCGCGTGGAGACTCCTGGGAGGGGTGGGGTGGGTGAAGCCAGCCAGGATTGGGATTTGGGGGTTCTCCAAACTGCACAGAATCATAGCTAGAGGTTCTCCTGAACCCCTGCGAACCCCCAGCAGCCTACCTCTGCCCATAGGGGAAAAATAGGGGCTCTGTAATTTTGGAAACATAGGAAGGAAAATCAGTTCCCACCTGCAGAAAAGAGAAGCAAAGCAATACTCTTTCTGATCCAGGAGATCATTGGTTCTGTCTGTCTTTCCATCGTGAAGTCCTTCATTCCATGTCCTGTCCTTTAAATCTGCTGTGATGGGTTAGCGAATTTGCAACTTTCTGTGAGAACAGATTCTTTGGGGCTGGCCCCAAGAAATGTACGGAAAATGTGTGATTCCTTACATTATCATTTTCCATAGGATGCTTTTTCCAGGTGTCATCTAACAGTGTAGCCGTACTTACTTGTAATAGATCAAGTTGTCCTATAGTATCTAGATAAGGTATTTTGAATAGAAAGAAATTAGAACTATTAAAAATGCTTTATAGAAATAAATGTCTTTAAGTTATGCTCTTTCTGTTCACTTTCTAATGATATTTCTAATTTTTCTCTTCCTGACAGGAAAATTATATCCTAGCTGAAGAAAATTGTGATTATTGTATTTAGTAACGTTTTCTCCAAGATTTTGATAAATTCACACTAGAATTGAATGCAGTGTGTTCTACTTACATAGCTATTTATTGTGCAACATGGCAGGGAATCCCAATCAGCAGTTATAATATTTTGAGAAATGTTTTCAAGGTCATGCACACATTGTATAACCATAATTTTTCAATCATTTATCATTTGTTGAACTCTCAACTTATTGTGAACTCTCTGCATTAAAAATGAGTATATGTGAGATTACTATTGAGCTCTTCATTGCATACGAGACACTATCAAAAACTGCTGTAAGCCACATGTCATAGCAACATATGAAATTATGAACTTTCAATATCACTTATCTGATTGTTGTTTTGTCCTGTGATACTGATGGCCTTTTTGGTCTTTTTAAAAAATTGTACATTATATGTCAGCAGCAACAGAAAAATGGCAGTAATATAAATTTTAGTGAAGTGTCAATAACTGAGAACAATATTGTTAGCATTAATTTTTAAAAGAAATGTTAAACAGAGGGATAAAATGTCATTCTGTGACCCCTTTTATTCATTCCAAAAGGTGTTTAATTGGCGTAACCTTTATACTTTACCCTCCTTCCACAGTGGTAATGAAAGTTTATGTCAGATTCTTGTCAGTGTAATTTCTAAGGATATCTTTGGCTTGTCCTTGATAGAGATAAAAAAAGAGTTTGGGTAGGTTTCACATTTGTTCTGTTGGCAAATTTAGCTACATGTTGGCATATTTACTTAAAATACAATGGTTTTATTAAAAACATAAAACTAGAGAGATACATATAATACATTCAGATCAGTGGTGGGTTTCTCTTACCTGCCCTACTGGTTCGTGTCGCGTCAAAAGTGCGCCCCGGTCACATCCGGGTAAGACCCCTCTGCGCATGTGCAGAAGGCTTTGCACAGAGGGTTCTTTTCCAGCCACTTTCAAGCAACAGCGACTGGAGGACCGGTTCGGGGGCGTGGCCAGTTGCCATCGCTGCTGGTTCAGCGAGAGGGGGTAAATTTCCGCCACCGGTTCAAGCGAACCAGTCCAAACCGGCAGCAACTCACCACCGATTCAGATATATTGATAGTCCTCAATTTACAAGCGTTTGTTAAATAACTTTCAAACATACAATGGCACTAAAAAAAAGTTTTCACTCTGAAGACCATTGTAGCATCTCCAAAGTCATGTATCTATGATGATTACAACATCCAGGGTCCTGAGATTGTCATTTGCAACTTTCATAACAAGCTTCTGACATGCAAAGTCAATAGGGAAAGCCAGTTTCATTGAACAACTGCATGATTCACTTAACAACTGTAGCAGTGGTGGGATTCAATTTTTTTACTACTGGTTCTGTGGGCGTGGCTTGGTGGGTGTGGTGTGGCTTTGTGGGCATGGCTTTGTGGGCATGGCTTGGTGGGCATGACAGGGAAAGGTTACTGCAAAATCCCCATTTTCTCCTGATCAGCTGGGACTTGGGAGGCAGAGAATAGATGGGGAAGGGGCCAGTCAGAGGTGGTATTTACCAGTTCTCCAAACTTCTCAAAATTTCCACCACCGGTTGGTTCTCCAGAACTGATCAGAACCTGCTGAAACCCACCTCTGAACTGTAGTGATTTGCTTACAAACATGGGAAAAAGGTCATAAAATGGAGCATGACTCAGTTAACAACTGTCTTGCTTAGCAACTGAAAACCTGGGCTCAAGGACTACTTGTATTAATATACTGGTATCTAACTTGATATATATTTTTTACAGTTTTTAATTAATAGAAGCTACAGTTGTGAAGGTTTAGGACTGACAGAGCTTCCAGAAGAACTGCCTTTCACAACCGAAGTTCTTGATTTCAGCTTCAACTTCCTACATCTGCTTCAGCAATCAACATTCAGCAGGCTGAAGGCCCTGGTGCACTTAGACTTAACAAGGTAGGTACATTGGTTGAATTTTTATACTGCCCAGTTGCAGAATGATCTGGCATAAAACAAACAAAAAATATAAAAAGAACAGCATGACATCCTTCCACAGCACCCCCATTTAAAGGCATTCACTCAAGTGCTCAATCCAAACCTAGAAAAACTGGTTTTAAAGAATTTCTTGTAAGCAGACAAAGTGGAGGGCATATGAATTTCCCATGGGAAGCTGGATAGATAGATGCTGCAGCAAAGAGGGTTCACCTTCTGCCTTTGTTAAATTAGTAACACCGTTTTTAAATGAATCTGGCTTCCCCATTGACTTTGCTTGTCAGAAGATAGATAGCATTACTTACCTGACAGGACCTGAAATAAGCCGACTCTATTAGAACACATAGACTGAGCAGACACTCTGGGAAATAGTCTTAGATTCTGTCTTCCCTTCAAATTTTCAAGATGGTTCACATAACTATTCTTCCCCACCATTTTATCTTCACAATGCCTTTGTGAGGTAGACCAAGCTGAGAGAAAATGTCTCAGTAAAAAATTTCTTAGTGAACCATAATAGTTAATTGTGGAATTGAACTCAAGTCTGCTAGGACCTTTTCCAACACTACAGGGAGTCCTCGGCTTACAACAGAAGTTCATTTAATGACTGTTCAAAATTACAATGGCACTGAAAAAGTGACTTATGACCCTTTTTTACACTTATGACCTTTGCAGCATCCCCATGGTCATGTGATTTACACTTGGATGCTTGACAAGTGGTTCATATTTACGATGGTTGCAGTGTTCCAGGGTCATGTGCAGGGGTGGGTCCTAAATTTACCTTGCCGGTGGTTCACTGCCTCTCGTGCCACCTGGGTGCGTCTCACGCGCACATGTGCAGTAAAAAAAAGCCCCAAATGTGTTTTTTTTAAAGGCCGAAAACAAGATGGCGGTTTCTGCACATGCGCAGAAGACAAAAAATCCGATTTTTTTTTAAAAATCCTGAAAAAAGATGTCAGCGCCCACGGAGCAACAGAACCAGCTCCATGACTTCACCAGCGGCCTACTACATACTCGGTAGAACCGGTCCGAACCGGTAGGAACCCAACTCTGGTCATGTGATCACCTTTTGTGACCTTCTGACAAAGTCAATGGGGAAGCCAGATTGACTTAACAACAGTGTTATTAATTTAACAAACACAGTGATTCAGTTAACAAATGTGACAAGAAAAGTCACAAAATGGGGCAAAACTCACTTAATAAATTTCTCATTTAGCAACATAGATTTTGGGCTCAATTGTGGTTGTAAATAGGGGACTACCTGTATTCTGGTTTTTTTTACCATATCTCTTCTATGCTCTCAGGTTTTCTCATATATTGCTGTTGTGGATGAAATTCTAAATGTCTCAATAATAGTTGCAATCATCTTCAACAATTAAGAGTTCTAGAAAACATGAAAACGTGCAGCTGTTTGATAATAAAGGCATTGGCTCTGTATGTGTACATTTATGCACACTTAGCAGCTTTTATTTCTTGTAATATTTGACCTTAGCTTTAAAATGTTACCAGAGATTGTCCTGTACTTTCATACAGAAATTTTATTTTCTAGTGTTTTTCAAGGATTCGCTCAGGGAAATATATTTGAATAAATTTTAATCAGAGATTGCAATCTTGTAACACTCTTTCTGAGCCTGTAATTGATAGGTATTTGTCTTGTTTAAACAGACATATTATGATGTGCTTTAATAACCATCTAAAAATCTGCCAATGTTGATTGGATCTCTAAATTGATTTTAAAAATGATATGCTTCATTTTACTACCTAGTTACCTAATGACCTGCTGAAACAAAAATAGGGCATCTATTTCAATTATATCCAGAGTTGTGCTTTGTTTTAATACCAGATTTTGTTTTGTTTTAAAAGGTGTCAGATTAATTGGGTATATGAAGACACTTTCAAAAGCAATATTTTCCTGGAAACCATTGTCTTTACTGGAAATAATCTTCTCTTTCTGGCCTCATCAGCATTTACGGGTCCTCGGTGTCTGAAGCATCTTGATTTCACCCAAACAGGGATCACTAAATTAGCATTTATCCCAATGCAGGACCTACACAACATAGAAACACTGTTACTAGGAAGCAACCATATCCAAACATTGGAGTTACTATCAAATTTTCCAACTAGAAAGCTCAAACACTTGGACTTACAGATGAACAATATACAAACAATATCAACTAGAGACATAGAGGCATTAAAAAAAGCTAACAATCTAACTCTCAATCTTAGGGACAACAAGATTACGCACATAGAGCCCAAGGCTTTTAGTTCATTTTCTTTCTACAGTTTGGACTTTGGCAATTGTCGTAACATTTCAGTGATCTTGGATGGATTGCAAGGTGTCAGCACTGCTGTCCTCTGGCTCGGCACTTTTTGGGGTGTAGACAGCTTTTCCATTCAAGACAGCACATTGCAAGGCATATGCAAAATCTCTGTAGACTATCTCATTCTACAGTATCACTCTTTCCTAGAACCTTCTGGCGACACTTTCCAATGTTTGTCCAAACTGAAAAGATTGGACTTGACCCACACCTCCCTTTCCGAACTACGGAGCCTTCCTCAAATGAATTTACTGAAAGAATTAAATCTCAATTGGAATAACTTTTTGAATCTCTGCGACATCGACTTTTCTGCTTTCCCTTCTCTTACCCTTCTCTATATCCAGCATAATTATAACACCATGAACTTGAGTTTTGGATGTTTGGAATCCTTGTCAAAGCTTCAACACCTTGATTTGAGCGGGAGTCACATAAAAAGCCTAGACTGCTGTAGCAACCAACTTCATGGTCTCATTGGCTTGCAACACCTCAATTTAAGCCACAATCGCAACCTTTCATTCCGCAACACAGCATTTAAGGAATGTTCTAACTTGAAAGTTCTTGATCTCTCTTTTACACGTATTAACATCAATAATTCTCAAGGCCCATTCCACAATCTACATTTGTTGCAGATCCTGGACCTTTCTTTCTCTCATATTGATACAAGCAAGCAGAATATTTTGCAAGGTCTAAGCAGCCTTATTGTCTTAAATATGAATGGAAATACCTTTAAATCTGACACCATTTTCAATGACAACTTTCTTCAGAAAGCACCCAGTCTAGAGGTGTTAACTTTAGCTTCCTGCCAATTGATGCTTATAGAAGCTAAAGCATTTTCTGCCCTCAGCAAGTTAAAACATGTGGATCTGAACCATAACAATCTTACTGCATTCTGTTCAGATGTGTTTTCCAGCCTCAGGAACATTTATCTCAATTTTGCCAATAATAGGATCCATATTATCCCACATGATTTGTTGAGTGGACTATCTGGCCAGAGTATAATCAATTTAAGTTACAATCCACTGGAATGCACCTGTTCTAATATTGGATTATTAACTTGGTACAAGCAGAACATAGATAAAATTGAAGATTCTGAACAGACTTTGTGCGCTGAGCCCAAATCACTAGCAGGCACTAAGCTTTTCTCTATAAATCTGTCCTGTGGATATAGCACTGCACAAGTAGCATTGATTACTCTTCTTGTGATAATAATAATAATTGTAGTGACCTTCATTTTGATTATGTATGCTTTAAAGCAAAAAATTTAGCAGATAGAAGCTTATGAGAGAAAGCAAGTATGCAGGATTTTTAAAAAATGTACGAATGGATATATTTCTTAATAGAAAGGCATTTTTTAACATCAATGGGTGTTTTATTTTCTTTTTATAGCAATATTGTACCAGTTAATTCTGTCAACATAGCTTTGAGGAGAAAATGATTGCAAAGGAGGACAATCAGTGTGTGTTGTTTAGTATTGTATTTTCCTACTGTTGTTTTTTTCTTCTTCTCATTTTCATATTATTTTAACTTCATATAATCACAGACCACATTGGTTGTATTATTTCAAATATCAAGTCTTTGATGATCTAGAAATAAAAATAATAATTTCACTCTCTCAATGTGTTAGGTGATAACAGAATGCCCCAGGCCCTCATTGTTGTGGCATATAGTTGAAGAACATAGTAATGTAATGTTCTTGAAAACAGGAGAGAACTCAACTTTCCAATTGATTTAATTATGTGAAAATATGAAATTGCATGCCCTTAGTTGTATCTGAAACCATTTTTTTACACTTTAGAACAGTGATATCAAATCTATGACATGCATGTCAGAGGTGACACACCATGATATTTTTGGTGACATGCCAAGTGCAGCATCACCCAACAAAAACTATTCTAGCACATTCGGTCTTCACACAATTTTTGGAGGCTATGGAGGCCGTGCCCTTACACAGACCCTGGAAACCCTAGTTTTTTTACTCATATTTCATGTTTGTAATTATTTGACATTTCTTTTATATAAAATACACAGCACCATATGTGATTGGACTGTATTTTTAAAAATAAATATGTAGAATTATTTCTCCTTTGTTCAGGGATGGCGGTGACACGCCAGCAGAGTCAAGTTAGTTATTATTCCAACAAAGTTTTGACATGCCAAGACTTCACTGTATTAGAATATATAAAAATTATTCTTTCCCCCAAAATCTGTAAAGATTTTAATACCAATATATTAATATACCAGAATATATACTTCCCCCCCCACTGGTGGTTTTATAAGATTTGTTTCTTCTTCCAAGTGAATATGAAGTATACCTTATACCTTCTATTACATTTCACAAAATGTAAACAAAATGTTTTACCTGTAATGCTAAAGCATAGTTTATCTTCGATGACAATACTTTTTGACTGCCGCTTTTGACTGCGCACACACGGCAGTCAAAAAGTAGCTTCAGTGCATGCGCAGAAGCAAAATCCAAGATGGCAACGCCCACAGAGCCACCAACAGAACCGGCTCTGTGATGTCATCGCGGAGTTACTACCTACTCTACAGAACCGGATAGAACCGGTAGGAACCCACCTCTGGTTCCCAACCTTTCTGGCTCCAGAGACTGACAGTGATTGACAGGGGAGACATTTGCACAAATGGAGTTTCACACATTCGTCAGCCCAGTTCCCAACAGTTGGGGATCCCTGTTCTAGAGTAACTTTAAGGATATTAATCACGATGGTTTTTCTTATGATTTGCTAGTCTGCTTGAACTTAAAACATTAGAGAAGCATATAGTTAAGAGGTTCTGATCTTGGCTCATTTCTGTAGATTATAATTGCATTTTTTGCTGCTAAAAATGAGAGACTATAATTGAAAATCAAAATGTTTTATTATCAAAATTCATGGACATAGCTCAAAAATGTTTGATTAATATATGCAGGCTTACTGATGAGCCATGGTGGCATAGTGGTTAGAATGCAGTATTGCAGGCTAGCTCACTTCTCGCTGTCAGGAGTTCAATTCTCATCGGCTCAAGGTTAGCCCATCTTTCCAGCCTTCTAAGGTCTGTAAAATGAGGACCCAGGTTGTTAGGAGCAATATGCAGACTCTGTAAACCGCTTAGAGTGTGCTGTAAAAGCACCATGAAGCGATATATAAATCTAAGTGCTATCACTATTGTACTAGCATTGTGTATTTAAAAAACAACAAATGTGCACTTGTTTCTTTTCAAGGTTTAAAAACAGGAATTAATATATAAAAACTGATTCATGGGTAAATATGTGCTAATGTAAATCTTTTAACTCTGCATAGCTTTTTTAAATGCCTATTTTCTGTGGATATTTTTTTGTATGCTCTCTCTTTAGAAGAACATTATGTTCTTGGGCACACCGTGCATGCTACTCTAGCCTTTCCCAAAGTTACATGCATTCTCAACCATGTCCGCATTCATTTTCTCTGCATTATGCATGGATATTTCTAGGAAGATGCCTATTTGAGTCAATAGGCTTTCTGTACAGGAAGACTACAGGATAAGAATGTCTAAGTTACAACTTATACAGTGGAACCTCGGTTCACGACTGTAATCTGTTGCAGGACTTCGGTGGCACCTGATTTGGTCCTGAACGGAAGCAAGAGTGACGGTGCATGCGCGTACGCAAATAAATAGCGCGGCAGGGGAAATTGCTGCGCTGTGTTTCATCGTCAACCAAAGATATGTTCATGAACAGAGTCAAACAGTTAGCAGATTTTTTGTTCGGAATCCGATTTGGTCATGGACTGAGGTGTTCATGAACTGAGGTTCCACTGTATTTATAATGGGCTATTACTAAAAATAGTGGACCATGTTCTCCTTCCTAAAGTCAGTAAACTGCATGAAGGCCTTTCTTTAATATGCAGCCTATTTTCAGGTTCATGAAGACATTGCGCAGTTTCAGTTTTTAATCAATTTGAGGAAGGAGGATACTATCAACCATTTTAACTAATAGGCAATCAGTTTGTAAGTACAAGTTCTGACCTATGTAAAAAGTAGAGGTAGATAGATTTAGGAATGGAACTTGTTCTTAATCTTGTATTTTGAGACATTTTACCTTCATTTATCAACTGTTGTTTTGTGCTGTGGTACATTGTGTAAGTACATTTGTGTGAGAATGATGCACGTATTCATGAAAACTTAAGTTTATAAATTAAGCTAAATTTAATACATAGGCTTGGAGTCAAAGTTAGAACTGATTAATTTTTGGCTGGGAAATTATCAAGCGGTGGGGAAAATTTGGGTTATTTTTATGTATCCATGATTATTTCTGCAATTCAAATTTGAATAGACACAGAATTTCATACATTGTACAATTATATCTTCAAAAGCTAAAGTAAATTTCATGGGAAATGCCTTACTGTAAAATAACAAAAACCCTTACTCTTGATATGTAACAAAAAAACATGAATATGTATTCATTTATACAGAATTGCTCTTTCTGAAACATATTAACATAAATATTCTGTAGAACAAAGAATAGTGAGGCCTACAACTGATTTAATTTTTTAAGGTAATAAAATGTACTAAAATTAATAAAATATTGAAGTCTATAAATTGTTCCATTAAGATGGGTGGTATTTTCATCAAAATTCAAAATAAAACTACTTGGTTTTAAATAAAAAAATCTAGATATTGTGTTAATGACAGAAACATTTGTTATTAATTGACCAATTGTATTTTCTTTAGTGGAAACATTTTAAAATAATAAAATATACTGATTGGAATATTATGTGAGGATGTAGAACAGAATTGTATTTAATAAACCATAAATACTTCTTTATTAGTGCAGTTTATGAGCATGTTCAAATGAACAGTCATTTTTCTTTAGATATCTGAATTGTCAGTACATTTCCTACCTATTCAGCCACAATTTTGATAGTGTTCATTACACCTACACATCTTGGGATATGGCAAACATGCCATCAGATCATTCCATCTTTCCACCCACTCAAAATACTTTACAGAAAAAAACATTTAATCAATGATCATGATATTGGTTTATTAATTGATCTCATATTTCAGTTCAGTGGTGGAAAATGTATTTATAGCCCAGTAACACAGAGACCCAAAATAATTTCCCATAAAATGCTATTGATACTTCCAGAGTTAGCATCCGGTTACCTGGCAATAATTTCTTCAATTTTTTTCTGAAGAATTAGATGCCAATGGAATATGCCTTTTTTCTTCTTCTATGTAAAATGTTTCTCCTGGAAAATTATTTTATGCCTAAAGTCTACAATGTTGTACAAATCTGTAACCTAGGGAACTAAACTGTTTGAAAACCAGTAGCTTCCACTTGGATAATGCCTGGTATTCTTTCCAACAATATTGTGCTGTATTATTATTTACTCCATGGTCACAGTGATGAAATAAAAAAATCCTCAATTTTCTTCACCTACCTGTATCATTTCTCCCATCTAGAAAATGTCATGAGTCAGAATGGATGTGCTGACACTTTTGATCTTTACATCTTTACACAGGCCATTGGACAGTGAGCATATATATGGTCATAAATAAAGTAATTAAAGTCTTTGTGTACTGAAAAACAATCTAATTTGGTTGTTGAAGTTCTCATTTATGTGATTCCAAGTTTATTGGAAATGTTGCCGTTTGTTCCTCTTTCTTATATCTTATATCTAGATGTACACTTTTCAGTTTATTCTCAATTTACAACCCACTAAATCAATGATCAATAATCTTTCTTCTGTCACTCTTTCATATTTCACTAAAGAGTAAATCATATTGTGTTTCCAAGTGACAGAATGTTTATCAAATCTCTTTCCTTTTCTTACAGCCGCCTCCATATAATTCACATGGAGCTCTGGTGCACATTTCAATGTAGCAAAGAATATTTCACGCACTTTTCTGTTCTATTAAACCCTGAATATTTAAAATGTAGTATTTTAGAATTCAATAAAGCCAGTTCAAGAAACAAACTCAGATTTCTTTCATGCCCTTTTTTATTTCAATGTTCTCCAACTTCCAAGTATAAATATTTGCATTTAATAGGCAATTTTTATGACAATCATGAGGATCGCTTAAAGAAAAAAAAGAGAGACTGCAAATACTTTATTGCAGAAATCCTAACCATTTTTTTAAATATAATTTGATAATTAACAGTAGGGGATACTACAAATGGACATTATAATATAGAGCCACACAAAGACTGACAAGTAATACACAATTCAGAGGACCACTAACAGTTCACTTTAAGGTAAACATTAACGAACAAGGAATTACATGAATACAAACTCAGGTGCTACCATATTTTCAAAATGAGGGGAAATATTTGGCAAAAGTGATAAAGCACTATATACAAAATATACATTAAAAGATACATTTGTAAACAAGATAGCTAAATGTGCTTTAAAGAAAAAAAAGTGAAAGGGTTTTCTCCCCCAGTACAAGTAACTGTAAACTATGAAATACTTCCCAGAGAACAAAATTTTGATTTGGGGGTGTGTTTGCATTCAGTTTTATTCCCAAAGCACGTATTCAGACTATAAATGACAGGAATACCTTCTCTGCTTGTTTTAAATAATTCATGAGTGGCAAATGAATATACTACCAATCAATGGACATTTAGAAACTGGCTGCTGCTATCATTTTCTGAGGCTTATAAATATGTACAAATCCCACCTGGTTTATTTCTTCCCCAGGGAAATGCATTTAGCACACTTGTAAAGATCTTATAAACAGTCAGTTCATAATTAGATTATGCTTGGTTGGTTGTAGTTAGGAAACAGGAAAAAATGCCCTGGAGGAGACTCAACTTTAAATGGACTTCTTCTATAAGTTTATATAAAAAGGAAGAAAATTAATGAATTTTCTTTTCATTTTAACATTCTTTTCTATCATAACCTTTGATGTTTTTATCTGTTTTGAACTAAATAACTTCCTTCAAACGTCATCCATTTAAACATTTTTCATGAATCATGAAATTAAAGTAAGGCTTAGGAAAACTAAAAACCCATGCTCACATTCTAGCCCCAAATAGCTCCAACATGTCCCCCCCACTTTTAATCTAAAAATGTTTTTCTTATTTTAAAAATTAACTTCTTTTCTATACAAATAAATATCATGCTATGAAATGTTTACAGATACTTAATATACTTCAACAATGTGATTCCTAGCATCACTTGCAAATAAACAGCAAGTTTAATCTACAATGTAAGGCCCCAGCTAAGTATTTAAATGTTATCAGGTACTGAACATATTGTCTAGATAAAATGATGGAAAATGCACTCCTTCACCACTTTTGTCATAAAACAGCAAAGAAAACTGAACCACTAAATGACCAAATTTACCTGTCATGATAGTAAATATGAAATATAGTCCTAAAACCACATTTGCTTCTACATAAGTATCATATCAGAAAGGTCAAACCATAGTTAATATGACCTGACTAAAGATAAGAATGCTTAGCATGCCATGAAGAAAAGGGACATTTCCTGTTATTCCAAAATTGTCCTCTAGCAAAGAAGTATTATGTGAGAAGACAATGGAAGTTATTTCTGTTTCCTAACACCAACACTGAATAAATACAATCACTGTGCATTAAAGAACTGCAGTTTGTTCATTTAAGCAAAGGTTTCTTAAACTTGGGAACTTTAAGATGTCTGGACTTCAACTCCCAGAATTTCCCACCAAGCATGAGTGGTCAGGGAATTCTGGGAGTTGAAGTCCACACATCTTAAAGTTATCAAGTTTAAGAAGCACTAGTTTAAATGAGTAAGTCTAGCTCACCCACAAAAGTATGAATCTGTAGATCTTAAAACTATGCAGCTAAACTCATTAGAAAGCAGTAGATTTTGATATTCTTAAGACTTTTATGGTGGGTGTACAAATCTGAAGAAGAAGAAAAATGATCTACTTTCATTGTCCCATTAGAGCAATGCAATTGTGGGTTCAGTTTAGGCCTAAGCTTTAGCAATTCTGTTTCTTCTTTGATTATGGCAAATTGGTGGCAAAGCAGCAACTCTAAAAAAGAGTAAACAATACAATCAGCAGCAGTTGGATACTGTAAATCAAAACAAACACACTAAGTATTTACATGACCAGCCGCAACCCTAGGCCCACTTTACCTCAGGTCTCTCAACTTGTAAAAGTATTTCTATACAAATACCATATGCTAACAGTTTAACCGGTAACATTTGGGAAGACATTTATGAAAGGGGAACAAAACTCGAGTCTTTCTTGACAGACCCTGCTTAAGTGGCACACTTTTTTTCTGAAAGGAAATACTACACAGTGCTGATTTTTGAGGGGGGGAAAAGACAGACAAGGAACTAGATTTTCATCCGAGACGTCCTATTTGCAAGCAAACTACTAAGAGCTCTTTTTGTGAGGGCTGTGTCTTGAGGGGTCTTTTCCTCGTTTCTGCCGGGAAGAATCTTTGTCCAATGAAAGTGCATTGAGAGAGTCATTTGTAGTCCCTGACTTTGGCAAATCTTTACCTACATTCTGTTTTCTTATAGCAGAGGGTTGAGGCAGATTGGGGTCTCTTCCTTTTACGTCCATAGTGCTAGCAGAGTGAGACCTCTCCTGACCTCTGGGCTTCCCTCCCAAATCAGAAGTAAGAATTTGCTCTTCTTTAGGGGGTGAAGTACAGCGAAAGTTCAATAGTGACACAGTTTCTGTTCTGCTATCGGCTGAGGAGGAAAAGCCGCTTTGCTTTTTGACTTCCTTGCAGCTCGCTTCAAGGGGCGGCGCTGCTGATAGCACTTTAGCCTTTGAGGAAGGCAAAACAGGGGCTTTCTGTCTAGGTTCTGGGCAGCTGAATGGGCCATCCAGCTGCTTTGTAGTGTTTCCAACCGTGCGACACGAATTCTGCAATATGGCCAAGGAGGAGTGTTTTGCTGGATTTGATTTACTCCCTTCTGCCAGTTGCTTTGGGTTTGCGTGTCCTTTTCCTTTACAGTCGTGAAAGTTTTTGTTACCCGTGGCTGACTTTTCCACACCTTTTCCTCTGGCATCACAAGCAGAAACAGCAAGGCTGCAATCCGATTTCCTGCTGTCACTTTGAAAATAAAGTGCATCAGTACATTTCCTTCCTTCAGGTTGTTTTTCTGGAGAGACTGTTGGGTTGCTTGAATCCTTATCTCCCTCTTTGTTCAGCAAAGGATACTCTTTCGCAGTGGATACCTTTGGCTTGTTCCGTAGATGGAATGGCTTTTGATCAACTGGATCTCCTAAGCTTGCTGTCTCTTCCTTCTGAAAAAGCTTGGTATTCTCTGTTCCCTGACTTTTACTAAAAAATCTAAGCTGATTTTCAGCAATGGTTCTATTGAGTGTGACTGGTGGTTCTGATCTACATGCTATAACCACATTCTGTTCTGTCTGTATCGGTGCATTATTTAGCTTTCTCTGAGAGCTTGAAGAATGTGAGAAAGAATCCAAAGTGATCTTAAATATGTTTTTCCCCTCCTTCCGAGAACCAGCCATTCCCAGTGCACCATTTTCTTTTTCTTTTACCTGTGTAGCTAATGGTTTATGTGCAATTTTTTCAGAATGTTTTAATTTAGAGGAACAAGCATCAAGAACCTGCTTTGATTTCACAGAGCTATTCTCCATAGCAGGCCGGAGAGTTTCTTGATTACTATAACACACAGGAACATCTGCTGCAGATGGTCTGTTGAACGGTTCTTTTACGGCAGGAACATCAGAATTGCTACTCTGTGACTTAGAAGCAAAATTAGGCTCCTTATCAGCCGTCGGAGGCTGTGTGTTTTTGGATTGCCTCTGCTCTTTTGATCCCAGGTCTCGAGGCTTATCCTTTTGCACAGTTGCAGCAACCATTGTTTTTTCTATTTTAACTGAATTGAAACACTTTGGGGAAAGCAAAGCATTCGTTTTCGGTTTAGGCATGCCAAACTCATTTCCTGAAAATTCTCCAGTGATGTTTTCATCTTCCTTTGCAGGCTGTTTAAGCATATCTTTGACATCTTTGGGCTTCATCTTGGAATTTGATGCCTGTACTTTTGCTGCACCACATGCTTGTAAATGAGCAGTTGAATCCAAAGTATACCTTTGACTGTGCTTAGAGTCTTGATTCGAAACCAAATCTGGAACGAAGCTCTTCACTGAGGAATCTGAGGTCCTCTCATCATCAGTCTGTTCGGTTTTCATGTGGCTCTCCAAAACGTCTTTAATGTGCTTCTTCTCCTTTCGTTTGCCTTTTTCAGTATTTCCTTGTCCTTGAGTAGCTCTGCAAGTTATCAAAGCAGGATTTTGATTTTGGAAGCCATTAGATTTCGTATTGTTTGTACCAGCCTGGATTGTCTCTTCTTTTTGACAGGTCTCCCTTGCGGAGGAGTCATTATTAGCACTGAGACTAGAGAGTGATTTTCTTGACTGCTGTTCGATCATCACAGATGCTGTAGTTGAATGCTGGGTATTTTTATTAGGCTTTGAGCTCTGCAGCTCCAAAAGATCAGATTTACAGGGTCTGGATTGCTGGATAGTTGGTAGCACCTTCGTAGATAAGGGCTCAACTTTCAGGCTGTTGTCACACTGGGGGAGTTGATCGTTTTTAATACTCTGGTCGCCTTGGAATGCACATGAAGACACTTCTGCCTTTGAAGCCTGTGGCCCTGAAAGTAGAGCAATATCTAATGTACCTTCAATTGGTTTCAAGCAAGAAACAGACCTTCCTTCTAGCTTGTAATCTGAAGAACTCTTCCAGGCCAATGATTCTGTGGAGATCAGGGTTGATTTCTCCATGCCAGGCTCTCCTCTGCTGTTCAAGGTTTTGAGGGGAACAAAAGGAACAGAACTAATCTGAGCAGCGTGAGCACTGCTGAGAAATGATGGACTTTCAGCAGGCGAATTGGAATTCTGCATAATATTTATAGGCTTAGATGAATTAAGCTGTTGGCCTTCACGTATGTTTGCTGCCAATTTGGGCTTTAGCACTGGACTGGAATTGTCATCACTTTCTTCAGAAGATATTTTCTTTCGAAAATAATCTATATTTGCAAGTTTACTATCTAATCTTTTATCTACATTCCCTTCTTTTCCATTTGCCAACTTCTCGGATGAGTGAGGCAGAACATCTAGCAATGTGCACGGAGGGGAAAGTGTTTTGAAATCATAAGACAAATGTGCAGGGCTGTGACATGACATACATGCATCTGAAGCACTGTATTCACTGGACTTCAGGTTTGCATTCTTCTGGAGGGTGTCTTTCAGTATGCCACCTGTTGACTGTGTCTCCAACGCTGTAATTTTAACTTCAGAGTGATTTGATCTTTCAAAAGCTTTTTGAAACACTTTTTTGCTATCCTTGTCTTCCAGGCATGAGATAACAGGGTTTTCTGATTCACTGAAAAATTCAAGTACGGTGCTTGTTTTCTGCAAATATTCTTGTTTTTCTGCCAGATCTTGTTTTTTCACAACTATCTTGAACTTTAATTTTTCTCTATCCAGATCATCGACAGATTCTTGCCTGCCCAGTTTCCTGCAAAGGGGGCGTTTTAAACAGCCTTGCTCTGCAGGCCTCACTCGTGTGACTGAAGGAGATTCCAACGCATTCTCCTCCAGGCTCTGAAGGGTTAGATCACGCTGGGATGCTTCTCTATTAACCTCTTCCTGAGTTACTTCCAAGCTGTGTTTGCGGGAGCATAAGTGTTTCTTATCAGTGCCATAAGAAGGAGCAAGTTTTTCTTCTGACTGAACCCTTTTGAGGAGAGGGGATCTCGGTGGCTCTGCGCTCTTGGGTCTGACAATATGTCTTACAATAGTGGGAGGAGAATGCATTTTACTGGGGAAAGCCTGAGCTATTTTTGCATTTCCTATTGAATGACCCAGTAAGGGTGATGGAGATCGCTGAGGAGAGGTTGGCTGAGGTGTTGGAGATGGCGTCCTTGCCAACGGCGAAAGCGGAATACTGCCAGCTGATTTGCGCCTTCCAGATCTGTATCTTGCTCCTCCAAGCTTGGGTCCTAAACCATGGAGTGTGCTGGGTCTAATATGTCCTGAGCCAGCTGGAGAATTGGGTGCACTTGAACTTGGAGAACTACTTTGGGAAGAATTTGTTCCTAGGGGGGAAAAATAACACGTAAAATTATAAGTTCTTCATTTCAATATTCAGAAACTATTACAGAACACATTATTTTCATAGAATCTACGGATCATGAAAAAACGACTGTCAAGGCTGATACAGACTAAATATTGTCAGAGATCATATTTCTCTAGCCTTAGAAGTTTTATGTTTGACACTCATACAGCCACACGAGAAACTTTATGAAAATAATGTCACCTTCACACTAATTCTGGGATTAGTATCTGAGGAACTTCTTTTTTCTTTTCATTGAGAATCTTTAATCACCAATTCCTTACCTGAGGGGAAATCAGGGGTGGAACGAAGGCTTGGTGTTGGTGATCGGGGAGACAAGCTATGAGTTGGAGAACCAGGTAAGCTCTCTCCTGATGATAATGATCGATTCAGACAGGAGAAACTCCGACTTGTATGAAGAAGAGGTGATGGTTGCTTAGCCAGCTTTTTGAAGAGAGATCTTCTCCTAATACAAAAACAATTTTTTTCCAGTAAAATCCCAATATCTAAAGCAATAATCCAAAAGTTATAACAACATTTCCTTTAGTAGTTAAAAAGTTACCAATGTTTTAGTTGACATTGCAGCTAGATGTTTACAACTTAAGTTGTAAATCAAGAGATATCTACATATCTCATAATCTACACTATGAGAGATAATTTCCAATATTCTATTCTGGACATCTGGGATAATGCTCTCATAACAAGATCTCTCTCTATGTCTCTCTCTCTCTCTCTCTCTCCCTCCCCTCCCTCTCTTTATCTCTCTGTCTCTGCCCTGGTTGCTTCTCCATCCCCTGCCATTGCCCTCACCTTCTCAAGCCAGTCGAGGAGAGACTGGGAGGGTGAGGGGTGGGGCCATCCAGTTGGATGGGATCACCCAACAGAGAGCCACAGTAGAGGGCCCAAAGAGCCGCATGAGGCTCCGGAGCCATAGGTTGCTGACACCCGTCCTAGGCCATGGGCTCCCCTTGCTTTGTCAGCTGTACCAGGGGGGAGATTAAGTGTCTTTCCAGTGAGACCTGTCAATCAGGGCAACCTGGTCTACCCAAATATAGGATGGAGCATACTGCTTCCACTTTTGCCTTTTAGGCGGTAGTTTCTGCGACAAACTGTTTTGTGTTAAATTTAAATTTATCGACAAAGAAATAATTAGCCACACCCTTATGGGATTCAAACCTGGGCCACTTGCATATTAGAACGATGTATTAACCTCTAGGCCACGGGCTCTCCCCACTTTGTCGGATGTACCAGGGGGAAGATTAAGTGTTTTACTGCTGAGACCGGACAATCAGGGGACTGTGAGTTCGAGTTCTGCCTTCCTTAAGCATGAAAGCCAGCTGAGTGACCTTCAGCCAGTCATTCTCTTTCAGCCCAACTCACCTCACAGGCGGGAAATGTGTTGAATATCTTTGCCATCTTGAGTTATTTGTAAGAATAATTCAATAAAAAGTTAAAGGTAAAAGTTCCCCTCGCACATATGTGCTAGTCGTTCCTGACTCTAGGGGGCAGTGCTTATCTCCCTTTCAAAGCCGAAGAGCCAGTGCTGTCAAATAAATCTCCATGGTCATGTGGCCGGCATGACTCAACGCCG
>JANHFT010009392.1:98375-110413 GCA_032467955.1 Pseudoxenodon macrops
GACAAATTCATAAGGATCTTATACAATTATCTATTAAATTATAAAATGGAAGAAGAACAAGTTAAAGAGATGATGATAGCATGGGCCAGAAACTTTAGATATAATATAGATTTGGATAAAGGGCAAAAGCTTCTGGATAGAAACCGGAAACTGACAATGGCCACATCATATAAGGAAAATCTCTATAAAATGTTCTATAGGTGGCATCTGCCCCCAGCAAGATTGGCTAAAATGTTTAACACTATGTCCCCAAACCGTTGGAACTGTAAACAATTACCTGGCACATATTACCACATGTGGTGAACTTGCATAACAGCAAGGAAATTTTGGACATAAATCCATATTTGGTTAGAAAAAAATGACCAGACAACATATAGATTTTAAGACAGAATTGTTTTTATTAGGTACTATATCAAACTGCTATGACAAAGGGACAGTATATGTAATATTACATACTTGACTGCAGCAAGAATTGTATGTGCGCAGCAGTGGAAGAACGAAAACACCCCTTCAGAGGATGAAACGACAAGGAAGATACTAGATTGTGCGGAAATGGACAAAATAACACTAAAAATAAAATATAAAGGAGATACAGAATACTATTCAACATGGAATAGATTCTATCAATGGTTAGAAACACAAGGTAGAAGTGGGAATGCGAAAGAATCAGGTTAGGTGGACATGGAAAGGGATATTATTGTTAATATTGATATAGGAATGTAAACATTAGAATGATAGATAAGTTGACATACTAAAATATGATGGTCAGAAACTATTGTACAACACCAGCACAAGTAATATATACGTTATTCTGGGTTTTTTTCTCTTTTGTTTTATGGTAAGTGGAATGCCAGGACAATTGCGCTAGATTCAATATATTCATATGTAAACAATAAAAATATATCTAAAAAAATAAACACACACACACACATCGAGGCACACAAACATACACTTAAATATAAACACACCTATGCATTTTAAAATTTATAAACAGTACAATTATCCAAAGTACGTATACATAAACAAGAAGAAAGATGTACAAATCACTGGAAAAATAAGCATGGATTTCAGTATGTTGCACTACAATGCAGATTTTTTTCAGGTCTCATGCTAGATCAGATTAATACTGTGTTTCCCTGAAAATACTTAGTCAGAAAGTAAGTCCTAGCTTGATTTTTACACATGTGTTCTATATAAGTCTTATCCCCAAAATAAGCCGTAATTAAGTCCTTGCCCACTCCAGGGTGCAAATTAAATCTGGGGGATGGGAGGTGGAGTTGCCCTACTACTTACCTTCGGATAGTTGTAGTTAGGCCTTGCTCACCTTGGCCCATTTTTTCCGCAGTCGGCAAGGCTCTCTCTAGCCAATGACAGAGGTAGAGATCGATCCAGAGTTCTGTTATCGGCTACAGAATCCTTCAGGGAAGCCTTGCCAGCTGAAGAAGTTCCTGAAGGCCTCTGACAGTGAAAAGGAGGGCAGGGGCCACGTGCGCAAGTGAGGTAAGTCAGTGGACGACATCCGTCCCCAAAAATAAGACCTTGAGCCTTTTTTGGTGGCAAAAAATATAAGACAGGGCCTTATTTTTTGGGAAACAAGGTAGACCAGTAGTGTCTATGCACCAAAGTTAGCTGTTGAGCATAGTTTCACTAAAATAATTGTATTTTTGAAACAGAATTTGTTTAGTTTGAATTCGGATGATATTTTATTTATATTTTTATATAATACAGATGAATAGGATTATACTGAAAATTCTTCATGCTTTGCACTTTTAAGTGAAAAGATTCAGTGAGCGCATATTTGAGATGCTTGCATCAAACTTGAACTGTGAATGTTTATAACCCCTTATTAAGGTAAAGGTTCCCCTGCATATGTGTGCTAGTTGTTTCCGGATCTAGGGGGCGGTGCTCATCTCCATTTCTAAGCCGAGGAGCCAGCACTAACTGAAGACATCTCCGTGGACATGTGGCTGGCATGGCTAAATGCCAAAGGTGCACGGAGTACTGTTACCTTCCCACCCAAGTGGTCCCTATTTTTCTACTTGCATTTTTATGTGCTTTCGAACTGCTAAGTTGGCAGAAGGGGCGTTGGTCCTACCTGATACGCTCCTTCTCGTAGGGTTGAGGTAGCCTCCAGTGAAAGGGTTAACATCATCCTTTCTATCCTTTCTGGGCCGTGAAAGCGTCGACGACGGCATCCTTTCCCTTTCCCTGGAGGCTATCTCAACGAACTACGGAGAAGCTGGGATAAGTAACAGAAGCTCATCCCGTTACGTGGCACTAGGGATTCGAACCGCTGAACTGCCGACCTTTCGATCGATGAGCTCAGCGTCTTAGCCACTGAGCCACCGCGTCCCTATTCCATCACCGGTAGCCATCCCTAAAGGAAAGCGTGTAATGATATAAGGAAAATCACTTCTGTCTTGTGATAATTACCACTGATAACTTGTCCAAATAGCTCCTCTGGTGTATCTCCAAAGAATGGCACACACCCAACAAGAAACTCATAAAGGATAATTCCCATGGACCACCAGTCCACTGGCTTGCCATAACCTTGCCTTAGAATTACTTCCGGAGCTATATATTCTGGTGTACCACAAACCTAAATAAGGAAACAGTAAAAAAGACATTTGTAAACCTTAATAATGTCTATCATAATAAATAATTTCAAATTTTCTTTTCCTTTTTAAAGAAAACAGGTTATTTTTTCACATTTTTCTAATAAAAGTTTCCAACTTAAATTGTGCAAGTAAAATGATATTTCAAGACACGGACAGCCAACTTGAAATAAAAATATATTATACATATATTTATACTGATTATGTTTGGATTATTCTTATTTTAAATTGAAAACTTGAACAGTTTTACCTTAAGTAAGTCTTAAAGTGAACAGATTGTGGGTAAATGGTAATGAGGCATGCTTAAAGGGAAATGGGCCATAGCTAGGATTTTTAGCATCCTTGATTGTACAATGCATCATGAGTTCCACAAGTACTCTGCTGAGACTCTGAATTCTTTATAAAAACAACGTTCAATTTGTCTCTTTCACAACCTCACTTGCTTTCAATTAGACCATTCATCTTACTAATAGACCATAATGGTGAAAAACCAAATCTGAAACAATCTGCAGTGCAAAAATAAAGATAACTCTTATATATTTGCAATACTATCATAGAAATTAAAACTAATTTGCTAAACTTTTGAAAAGGAAACAACCATTGCTTACCTGTTTATCTAGAAATTCTCTAGCATCCTTCTCTATATGACCCTCATAAAGATTGGTGGTCATACTCATGAGACCAACCTTAGACAGCCCAAAATCTGTTAACTTTATATGTCCCATGGATGTTACTAATAAACTAGAAAAGAGAATATCAATAAGTAATTTTATTAGCAACTTCGTTACTGTTGTTTTCAAATCACCATTTAATATTAAGTCTTTATTATAATCACATACTATCTGCAAGAATGTTGGAATTACTATGACACTTGAAATGTGGTTTTTCATGGTGTATATTTAATTTTGAAAACAAAGTGCTACTAGCTTAGTGAGATCCATCAAATCACAAGATAGCCTAAAGGGATAATGGGAGGAGACTTGACACCTTAAAAAATTAAAGTTATCAATCTGTAAACTGTGTCAGATTTTTTTTAGGACAGTACATTTAAATTATTCACTATTAAATATCAAACATCATAACGCCAAATTTATAATGCATTGATGAACTCAATTCAAAATTTAAAAATGGAAGTATAAAATATTAATCAATGAACACATTATGAACATAAATATATTGAATATATGTACTAATGTTCATCAAAATTATGAATTTATTTTATAAATCATCCTTTATATAATTAAAAAAATATTGGAATCACATTGTGAATTCTGAATTTATATAACAAGAATAAAATAAACATTTGCTTCTTGCTTCATATTATACACTCCTAGTTTATCTGTAAGTATTTTCTGTTAATTACATGCTACATACATACTTATCAGGTTTCAAATCTCTGTGTACTATTCCATAGTTGTGGAGATATTCCAGTGCTAAAACAGTCTCAGCAAAATACATCCTGGCCATATCTACAGGCAAAGGGCCCATATTTTTCATCAAGGTAGCACAGTCGCCACCTAAAACATAATGCATATTGCTATATTTTATTCCACATAAAGAAATCAACCACAACATTCCTACTAGCAAACAGATGGCAGTATTAGAAACAAAACTTCCTTGTTAGCAAACAAAAAAGAAAATAAACTTCAGTGTGAGCATATAGAAATTCTTTTTTTTAGCTCAGATTAAAATTTTAAAATATTGTGCACTAATTTGCTGATTATACTATAGCAAAGAAAGCATTTAGCTTTATGATGCAAATGTGCATCATGACTTGGGAGTAATTTTGTACTAACCAGGACTCGTTTGGTTGGAGACTTGCCTTCCCACTCTCATTTCTTTTCTCAATAACCCGTGAGGTAAATTAAATAAGAGATTATGACAAACAAAATGACATTAGATAAATAGATACAGAGACATGATGCTATGTCTCCCTTTTCCAGCCCTGTTATTGCTATACAAATACTATGACATATGGAGGACACTAATCTTTTAAATCAAGAGATAAAACATTAGACATTTCTAATTTTCAATATTCATTTATGGTTTCTCAATATTACAATATATTGCACTTGACACGATGTAAAACAAAGACTGTACCTTCCACATACTCCATGACCATGCATAAATGGCGTCTAGTTTCAAAGGAACAATACATGCTGACTACAAATGGATTTTCTGCAAATGTCAGGATATCACGCTCAACAAACGCCTGCTGAATCTGGTTTCGAAGAATGAGATTCTGTTTGTTAATCTTTTTCATTGCAAATCTCTGTCTTGTTTCTTTATGACGCACTAGGTAAACAGCGCTTGGAAAGAAAAGTAATGGGGAATTATTAAATCAATTACAATATAAAAACCTGTAATACTACCATAAATAGGTGTGCAATCTGGTAGGACAAGTTTAACATTTGAGAAGTAATAGAATTTAATGTTTTAATGCAGCTTGCTATCCCAGTTCATCATTTATCTACTCAACTAAAGAAAAGAAGCATTCATAATGTTTTGATAATTATCCCTAAGTTTCAGTTCATTAATTTTTTCATTTTAAAAAAATGGCAAAATTGTGTAATAATACACAATTAGATAAAATGTTATTGTAGCTAGAAATGTTTAGTTTTAAAGGAAAGTTGAAAGATTGTAAATATAAATAAGAAAACATTCCCTTATTATTTATTATTCCAATGTATACAGCTGCCTATGTCATAATATATGCTCTAGGTGCCTTATAAATAAATAAATAAATAAAACAATATAAAACAACCAATACAATAGTAAAAACAATATAAAAATATATAAAAACCACCCTAAAATTCATAGCTGAGATAATCACTCAAAACCACCTCTGGGCCAGTTCTCCATTAATAGATTAAGAATAAATTAATTAATAATTTAATTAATTAAATAATAAATTAAAATTAACACATTATCAACTACGTTGAAAATGGCATGAATTTCATAAGTAACACTGTTATTATATTCAGGATTTAGCATAAGAAGTTAAAAAAACAGATTCCTCCCTACTCAATGCTATATGTAGTATCACAATTAATACACTAGTTCAATTTCTTAATTTTCAGACTAGAGAAAGTATACAGGGGGGGGGAAACAAAGCAAACAAGTGAAAACTAAAAACTGAAGATGAACATTCAGTACTGGCAAGCCAATATGATTACAATAGATTAAAATTCAAATTAACTTAATCAAAAGTTCAAATCACATATCCACTGTTTGTATTTCCTCATAATGTATTTTAGAGAACACCATGTTTTCATTGCCATAAAGCCATATTTACCACTTCAAAATTTGATGTTTGCGTAAGTATTTATAGCTTAAGTTTCAAGATATACATATTTTTATGAAGCAACTTCAGGAAACATTTCAAATACATTAAGTAGTAGAAATATGAATGGGGGGGAAATCAGCAGCCTTTCCTCTAAACAGCTAGCAGTATTTTTAGCTCCATAAGAGAAAACTATTGTCATTTGTCTTTATCCTTTTCTGGGATTTTGCAATTCTTCACCACAGAATAGTTGAACAAACGGATACATATGAATGTGTCAGCCTTTCAAAGCAGATCAGACTAGGACAGCATGAGTTATGTATACTACTTTTATTATAAGATTACAATAATAGAAACCTGCAATTCTGAATAAACTCCTCCCCTCCCTTTCTTTATCGTCATGAGAATGATCGTGTTCTTACATTACAATTCTGCTCTGGACTCAGTTTTTATTTTTCTGACTTATTGGTTGTGGATCTTCCTCCTCCTCTTCAGGATTATTCCTACTGCTCATTTCAGAGGCCCAAAGCCACTCTTCTTCTATTGGTGTACCTACACTTTGGAACAGCCTCTCACTAGAAAGTCAATCTGGCTCCCATGCTACTAGCTATTTAGAGAGAAGAAACCTGTTTTTTTCCATTTTAACGTATTTGCACTTTGTGTATTTGGTACATTTACACCTTATGTCTTGGGAACTAAGACATAAAATTGATGTATGTATATAGTTTTTGCAACCACATCACACTGCTGTCTCAAATTCATTCATTTATTTAAGAAACTTACATAGCTGTCTGTCTTATACAGATCGGGCATTTTATGGCCTATGAGTCACATCTGGCCCTTTGACAATCCCTGGCCAGCAATGTTGGCAACAAAGGTAGCGGGGTGGCCGTCGGGGGATGGCAGTAAGAGGTGGTCAAGGGGCAGTAGTGGTGCATCAGCAGCTCTTCACAACAGTCCAAGTCTCTCATGTGGGCAGGCAACACACTACCAGGATATGGCCCATTCAGAATAGGGCCACGCAAAAGGTGGGTGAGTACGCGTGCAGCTCCATTTGTGTGAGCAGCAGGCACTCGCACTCAAAGCTCCATTTATGTGAGTGGTAAGCACACGGGGCTGCTGCTTACTCAAACAGAGCTGAGCGAGCTCATGAGCATGCCTGCTGCTCACACAGAACCATGCCCTCTCCCTCCAGGCCACCAAAAAGGTTGTAGATCACTGTTATATAACACTACTCTGGGAAGTAGTAATCAACTACTGTGCCAACTTTTTCCCAAGTATCTTTATCTCATACTTGTAAATGAGCTTTTTGTTTTCAAAATGAATGACTGCATTGTACTCTTAACTTTTCATTTTATATTTCAATCTTCCAGGATATTAGCTATCCCATCCAATTTTGTGTCTTCTGCAAGTCTGATAAAAAAAATCTCCAATTATTAATCTAAGCTATTTTTTTTTTTAAAGAAAGTCAAATAAAGGGTCCAGGACTACATCTTATTCCATTCAATACTATTTTCTTTCTTGGAAGAAAACAAACATACATTTCAAATCCAATCTTCTATTAGGGCATTCCTATCAGGCAGCCATAATTATCATTGCTCTGACTTTATTAAAATCCATTGTTTCTGAACTACAAAATACACATTTGAGTATTCTCAATCCAGCATTTCCATTGTCATTTCCATCTAACTTTAATGCTACTTCAACTTCCTAAATTAACTTTTCTCTATCAGTTATATTCTATCAGGAATATCTGATGTATTGTGCCTTTCCCCATCCTCTGTAAGACAAGTTAGACAGTCCTTAAACAATGACGATTGGCAGAGTTTCTCTCCCAATAGATGTGGGGGTAATGCAAGTTCTTCATCATTACTACTTCATGCCTGTTTGAAAAAAATTCCAGTTTACTTCTGGAAATCATTATCTGTTTCTTCTTGTTAGATTGGCCATGCAATAAAAGCTATTATACTGATTTTATTTCTTTTTCCATCTACTTTAACTTAGATATCATATATAGTATTACTAGGTTTATTCATTTGGATTTCTCAGCATTTTAATATAAAGTATTAAGTGGTTTTTCTAAGTGATTTTAGTTTTTGAACAAATTATATCCTATACTTCAGTCAAGGTATTAAGTCCCATTAATCTCCATTATATCAATGAAATTATAATTGCGTTAGCGATCAAGAATTCAAATTGTATCTTGTTTCATACAATCATTGAAATCAAAGCATATTTGTAGGATGTAGCAGTATCCCATGTCATGTGATCACCATTTGTCACCCTTCCAGCAGGCTTCCAACAAGGAAATTCAAGGGGGAAGCTGGATTCACTTAACGACCATGTGATTCACAATGGCCGAAAAGAAAAAGAAAAAGAAAAGAGGAAAACAGGAGTTATAGGTTAAATGATGTATAAAAGAAGACATGGGAATCACTTTGCTCATAAGAAATATGTGAAAAGGAGGAATGTTAAAAATGAAGGCAATTAGAATACAATGCAAAATTAACAGGGAGAGAAACTATTTAAAATAAAGATTATCATCATCAATAAAACTGGTATTAGAGATCTGTTCTATATTAGGAACAAAAACTATTGATTAGAGGAGGGGAAGCAACAACTGATAGAGAGAGTGGAAGGTCGGTAGGAAAGTGGAAGAGGGAGAGGAAAAAGGAAGTAGAAAGAAGAGAAGTAGAGGAAGGAAGGAAGAGAAAAGAGGGGGAAAGGAAAGGAAGTAGGAAAAGGAAAGGAGAAAGAAAGGGGTTCGGGAAGTAGAGAGTGAGAAAAAGAAGGAGGAAAGTAAAAAGAGTTGGAAAGTTGTTGCAAAATTAGGTGAATTAGGATATATTAGAGAAGGGAACAGAGGAGAAAAAATAGGTATTAAATTTGATGGGGAAATAGAATAAATAACTAAATGAATATGATATTTTTATAAAAACTATGTTAAGGTATAAATATGTACTTTGACAACAGATGTTGTAAGTTGTGTGTTGATGTTATAAAAATAAAAAAAAATTGTTCAAAAAAAAAAGGAAGTTCTGCTCCCAAGTGGAGTTGTAAATTGACAGCTATCTTTAGTAAGTTCCTTTCACAGTGTATATCTCTTCACCATCTTGGTAGCCTATCTCTGAACCCATTTTAGTTTTTCATTGTCCTCTTTAAATGGTGATGCCCAAAACTGGATACATTATTCTAAATGGGTTCTGCCTAAAGCAGAGTGGGGTGACATCATTTAAGACTTCTCTTCCAAGCAATAGGAGGAGGGATGACACCACCACCTAAGTCCCCAGAGTTTTGTGCTTCCTTCATAAATATTTACAGTCCTCTGCAGTATTCCTTCCCCATGTGGATTAGAAGGGATAACTTATTATTATGTATTTAGTATGACTCAAAGTTTATTCAGTCACTAATCCTTGCTTTGGGCAGGCAACACACTTTATAAGCCAATTGTCAAGCTGACAAGCGTTTATTTTCATTCCTTGTAGTGTTATTTACCACCATGACTGTTTCATCTTCTATCAGGATACGGCTGCATCTCCTCTGTCCTTCTGGGATCCAGCATCTTTTCTTCTGTTCTGCTGTCTTCATTCTTTCCTCTGAAAATGCCCAGCTTGATTCTTCTGTGAAGCCTTGGTAGCGGTTTCTGAGTTCCAGCAGGGCAAAATAGTTTCTATGTAGCTTGTTTCTAATTGCAACTCTCTGACGGCTTGTCTCTTTGACTCCCTTCCTTACAAAGAGTTGCTTGCTGTGTCAATTCTTAAAGTCTCTTTTATTTGATCTGATAAACCCCCATTCTTTGTCACAGGAGGGACAATGGCCAATACTTATTTCCACCAGTTAACTTTTTCATCAATGGTGCTAAAAACAGTTCATTTTCAGTAAAGATAATGCCAGGTTGTTTTCCATGCAAGTAACATACAGCATGACAAAAATACCGCAAGTCACACCCGCAGAATCCTGTCCATATATTTTCACACTCTGGTCCTTGGAACGTGGAGTTCTGTAGCAGAGGCAGCAATAATCTGCTTATAAGCCCATGTTAATCAAATCTTGTTAAAGCAAAAACAAGGTCTATGCTAGGAGGGAAGGATCAGTTTGTCAAGTTGAAGGAACAAAAAGTACCAAACCAATGTTACAGGGGGAGGATATAATCACCAGGGGAGTATCAGACTGTGTTTCTATGTGACTGAGCAAAGCATTGCAGTTGCTGGCAACGTTGAAAACTATAAAGTAGAAATTTAAATGTAATAATCAAAATGTTTCTTAGGGGGTCGTAATAATTGACATCTGCTGGAAGTTATAGAAGAGTGTTATTCTGCAAATCTGTGGTGAAGGGTAGTTTGGATTCCCAGGAAGAAGAGGGTACAAAGAGCAAAGAGGCAGCAAAGCACGGAAGGTTTTAGTCAGGAGAAAGAGAGTTAAGAAGATTCCTCCCTAGCGATTCCCAGAGTGTATCTCAGTGATGTAAATAGTTGCTTCAGTTTGACAGATTTCTGTTTATAGGTGAGCAACAATAAAAACAATTACTCGGAAGTTAAGTCCACATCTTTCTTAGTTCTTGGTGCCTGACAAATGTTGTAACATTGGGATTTCCCCCCCAATATTTCTATACACATTAGGACCTGATGGAAAAGCATGGGAAGAATATAGCTTAATCAGAAGCTGTCAGGATGTACTTATTTTTAATGATTGACACGTAAGACGTATTTCTTTGCCACCACAATCAAACAACTAACATTTTTGCTGTCGGTTCCTATTCCAGAAATGTTTTCATTCTCAACCAATCCCTTAAAACAATGTCTCTCTTCATTTCTCCCAATTCCTACTCTCTGACTTGAGCTCTAGCAGCAAATTCCTCTCTTTTCCATTCTCTATTCCACTAAGCTTCTTTCTCATTTCTCCTATACTTTCATGACAGCTGAAGTATGAAGCAGAGTACCCCCTTCAGATTTATGACTATATGTCAGCCACACACTCTTCCATGCTTCACACAGCCACCAGCTCACCTCTCAATTACTTCATTCTGTCAACCTGGGATTTTTTTCTTCAGGATCACTGAAGAATGCTATAAAGCCACTGTGGCCACCTATTCCCTCTTTCCCTCTCCCTCTCCCTGGAGTCATCTATTTTCATGAGAAAGAAATGACAAACGCATTTCATTTTAAACAGCATGTCGGCTTCAGTACATTTCTTCTGGCATTTTTCCACAGCAATATTTTTAGCATTGCTCCAAAAGAAATGCAATTTTTGTGTACACCAAGAAAAATATACCAAGGTACATAAAATTGTGACAAACAAAATCCAGAGAAATTTATTTATTTTTACTCACCCATATGCTCCATTGCTAATCAGCTTAATTGTTTCAAAATCATTTTCACGAGGCTTCCTCTTAAGTTTAAGTGATGCATTAGAATTCTTCAAAGTAAATAGAAGAAAATTAGTTACGCCAGACAGTAACACTAGGGTTGTACAGAGCTTTAGATAAACTTCAAAGCATGCATAGATGTGCATGAACACTTGTTGGCAACTCCTGAAGTCAAATGGTGCCTTGTCTTGAAATTATGCTGTAATTGATGAAGGAATGATCTTGGAATTTAAAAAAAACAATTAGCTTCTCTTACACTATTGGCAGGTCTATGTGAAAACCCTGTATATTATGAAGCATCTTTTCCCCTTCTGATCAAAAGCACCACCACAAATCATCTGTACATTTAACCAATCCATTATAGTTAGCAGATTTTCAGATGTACTGCCATTCATCAAATAAATACTGTCTTTTCAGTAACAGCCAGAAATATATTAGCAGTCATTATTTTATTAATTAGATTTCCATTATATTTTATTTGCATACTGTGTTTTAGATATTACTTTAAAAGCACCATCAATTATAACAAAATAATTATAATCAGTCTTAGATGAGAAATACATCTCATCATCATTAACATTTAATACCTAATGTTTACTCCAAACCAGTGGTTCCCAACGTGGGGCCCACGTCCCACAGGGGGACAATTTGATTTTTAATGGTGGCAATTGGAACCTTGTTTAAACCATGTTGATGGCCTTTTAGGCTTCCTCCGCATAAGTAGTTAACTTTTTGAGTAATAAGAATTATATGTCACGGGGGGGGGGGGGGGTAA
>JANHFT010009392.1:110513-129976 GCA_032467955.1 Pseudoxenodon macrops
TTTCCCCTATTTTCCTCCCCAAAAACTCAGGTGCGTCTTATATTCAGGTGCGTCTTATAGTCCGAAAAATACGGTAGCTATTTCCCAAATAATGCTAAGCTAAAATATAGTTTGTTTTTCACTTAGCAATGACATATGTTGCTTATAATTAAGGGTGAGCTAATTCATGATGATTGTTCCCATAACTTAAAAATATCATTTGCATTTTGCTGAATTCAGCCAAAGCAGAAACTATTTATTTAATAGTAAAAGTCACAAAGAACAAGAGATTTACACTGACCGGTTCATCCGTTTCTGGAGTGGCTGCTGCTCCACTGTCATAGTTAGTTAGCTGAGCTATTTCTATCAGAAAAAAAAGAATATCATTTTTAGAATACATTTTACGTATGTTAAGTTTTATTAGTATTGTTTTATGTTATGTAACGCACTGTATCTGGTCTAAGATGGAAAGAAAATTCTTAACTCAGGATCTCTTTCAGTGGTATCAACTTTTCACATCAAAATCCACTAAATTAAGATCAATGTTAAATTAGGTTCCATAATATTCAAATGCACCAATATAAAAACAAACAAATTAGGCTTTGAATGAACTGTTGTGTCACTGAGAATCAAAAATCACTATCATTTATAGGCTATCTAGTTGAATTTCTGCACACTGTGGCTTTTGAATTCTGATGCACTGGCATCTTAAAACAACGTACAAATTTATAGGATGCTCCATAAATTACTGATAGTTTTTTTAAGTTATAAAAATCATTAGATTTTAAGGTTTAGTATTAAAAATAACTAGTCGGTTTGCAAGGATTTCATCTCCCATATTTAGAATAAAATGTATAAATGAATTATAGAGCTTAACAGGAAATTTAGCAGATTATATGGCTACTTTATATTTGAGCAGTTCATTTGTCACCTTCTGAACATGTCCACTAATTCACTTGCAGCAAACATGTAATGAATGAAATATTTTTAAATTTTAAGCTACGTCTAAATATTTATACTTTTTTTAAAAATTGATTTGACCTTCATTCTTGCCAAATGCAGAAATTCCAAGATTATAGTCACACAAGATATATTCCTGTTTATTTTCCCCATACTTTCCATTGTAATCTCAGAGTATGTTTCCACCAATTTGAAACTTTTTAATTTTTTTCCCATGTCTCTTCAATAAGAGCTACCTATCTGTCTTAATCCTGTGCTGCCATACTAGATGCTGATATAACATGCAATCATGGTAAGTTAGCAGAAAGAGAAATGATTAGAAATAACCAATCTATATCTTCAGGAGATGTGGAGATGCAGGGCCCATAAAATCGCCAAGTCATCTCACAACTGAACAATCATCATCATCATCATCTTAAATGAATTATTTTAGAATGGGTGCTGCTCAGAAATGAAATAAAGACTTGGTTTTCTGGACTTCTTATGTTTGGATATCAGCAAGATATAACTGTCAGCAATGCAAGTGTGTTCCTGGATGTTGCATAAATTGCCCCCATTTTGCTACATCAATTCTATCCCTTTATCACTTCCTCATGAGTGTATTTTGGACAGGAAAGCAGTGAGGACACATCTCTGTCAGGAAGCCTTGGGGATCATCAGAAGTTATCTACCAGCAGAAGTGATCTGTGCCTCATTCTAATCTCCTCACATTTATTCAGGTAATGCAATAATTCACATGACTAGTAAAAAAAAACATTTATATGAAAATCTCCATGTAAATTATGTCTGGGTTTCAAACTTTGTTATTGCATTATATATTTCCTTACAATGAATATTTTAGTCACAGAAATAAATACAGAAGCAGAAACTTATTTTATTTTATTTTATTTTGTGGGTGTGTACAGGTATTCCTCAACTTGTGTGTTCAGCAGCCAGTCAAAAGTTACAATGGCACTGAAAAAAGAAAATGTATAACCATTACCGCACACACACCCCGGGATCAAGGAATTGTGATCATGGGTTCTTGGCAAAAAGCTCACCCAACAGTTGAGGTATCCCATCGTCACATGATTGTTATTTGGGAATTTCCCTGCCAGCTTTCAACAAGCAAAGTCAATTGGGAAACAGGGAAGATCACAAGTCACTGTGGTGAGTCACTCACACTCTTCACTGCCTGGCGGCTGCTAGTCCTTGTACCTTGTAGGAAACTTGTACACCCTCCTCTACTCAGCAGCAGTCACTCCTGGCTCCAGTGTATGCATGCCGTACACCACATTTTAGCTCTCTGCTGGCCTCTATATAAGCTGCCTGGGTTTCCCTTAATGATCTCTGATTTTTGTTGAATGATGGCAATGGGGAAATGCCAACATTTAACATTTAAGCAATGCAATCATGTGATATGCTGTATGACCGCATTGTTTAGCGGTGGAAACTCTGGTACCAATGACCATCATTAACAGAGTTCTACCTGTACGCACAATTATAAACACTGACATACAACTATTTGACTTTGAAGCTGAAAGTACAAAGAGAAAGATCTTATCATAGCAAATACAACAGTCATAATCCAAAATGTAGTTTCTTGCAAATGTATAATAAATCACAACCTAAGTCAAACATGCCTGCAGGATATTCTTTCAAATCAAACCCAGCATGTTTTTATTTAAGATGAAGGACACTTAGAGCAAAAACATAAAACGTTGAGATTAGCTTTACTATCAATATATAAATGTGAAAATTTTATTAAATAACTGCAGTGAGAAACAGCTTTTGGTTTGTTTTTCATTTTGTAAAAACCAAGCCATTGTACTGTACTTTGACAGTTTTGTCAATCCCATATTTATATTCATAAATAGAAAATCAAAGTGGTTCGGTTATGTATCCTAGTTTTGATTTAAAAAATAACCATTATCTGAGAAGTACACATTATTTGTAAACAGTAGGTAGTAATAGAATAAAACCAAGTCAGCTTTTGAAGCTGAAAGCTAAGGAAACATTTTGCAACGCCTGAAGGCATTTTTTAAACTCATCTAAATACCATTAAACATCTGCTTTTTTATTTTATTGACTTAAACCATTTCTAAAGAGTCATAATTCAAAAAGGTAAAGATTTAATCTAAAAGCCACAGGGAAAAATTTCAACCTCGGGAGCATTTCTAAAATACAATGACCACAGTCCAATAAGTGATGAATCTGCTATTTATTGCTTTGGGTACAAAATAGTTTTATCTAGCATTATCTGCAAAAATTGCATGCATCATTTTATTTGAAAAGAAACTATACCTAACGGACAAAAAAAGTAAAGGATGCAATTTTAAGTCCAATTACTGAAAAATTCCACTGGAAGCAAAGAAATGTATTATAACTGGGGGAAAAATCAATGTCCTTCTTTAAAATGTGCTTTCGTAACATAAATCAGCAGCTGTAGGCTTGGATACTATGAAGTCCATAATACAGCATAACAAATAAAGCAGTACTTAATTTATATTGATCCTAGAGAGAAACTGAATGCTCCCTTGTTACTATTTTAATTGTTGTATCAATTATCATATATGCATATAGCCAATTTATAAAAACTAAGGCCCATAATTCAGTTAAACCTAATTTCATTTTGCTCTGAAAAATTGTATTTACCTAGAGATATATTTGTTTGGCTCATTCTAAAGCATGTAAAATAATTGATCAATAATACCTTCTTGAATATGGAAGCTGAAATATTCAATAAACTAATTTGGAACTAAGTCTTATTCAATTCTGTTTATTCTAAAACATGTAGATTACCATCAGGGGTGGGTTCTGAATCCTGTTACTGCTGGTTTGCTCTGGGATGCACTGCGGCTGTGCGCCTGCATATGTGCAGTATTTTAAAAAAGCTTTTGCGCATGCACAGAAGCAAAAAACAAGATGGCGGCATCTATGGTGCCGCTGAGAGAACCAGCTCGGAGGCATGGCAGGCCCAGGTTGCTACTGGTTCCAGCAAACTGGCCACCAAGTTACTAATGGTTCCATAGAACCAGTCGAACCGGTAGGAACCCACCTCTGATTACCATATTTAATTTACATACTTTATTAGAAAACGATGCTACAATGTGGGATAAATAGGCTGCATGACATTCAAACTTACATAAAACATTTTAAGAATGGACAAATAAAGGCACTGTGGTTGAAATTCTGGGTTTGTAAAATTAATCAAAACGAATTTGTACCTTCTATAATTTCATAACAACATGAAGCAACATGATGGAGTTTAAACATTTAGGATGGAAGAAGAAAGAAAATAAAGATATTATGGTTCAGGTATGATAGATGAATGTGGATAATGCAATTTGTTTTGTCCTAGCATAATTTATAACCCCATAAACCCACTATTGCTTGTTCAACAACTATTGTTAATACTAATTGAACATTACATACAAATAAAACTATAATGTCATGGATATCTATTTCCATAATGGCAAATAGTCAAGTATTAAGTCAAAATATAAACATTCAATTTGACAAATATTCATGATTTTGAGTTAAAAGATTATGCACTGAGTCAAGTGCATTTGTGCTACGTTCAAATTTATTATGAAACTAGTTTATTTTTATGAGACAGATGTTTTTGTTAGTTTTTCAATTTGCACTTCTACTTCATTAATTGTCCAATAAATTCTTTCAGGTTTTCACTTGAAGATAATTAAAAAAGGTGACAATTATTTTCTATTAATGTTTTGATGTGTTCTACTATAATACTGGATTTACATCATGCTTCATTATCATGGCCTACAATCTGACTTCCATTCATTCCAGCTTTGACAACATTGTCAAACATCTTGCACCATTATTGCTTCTTTGAAAAAGTTGGTATTAAGCCCTGACAATTATTTTCTGAGATGAACAAAGAATGAGCTTAATTTTGTAACATATTTTGTCTATCAAAGGTCTTTTATTATTTTATAACAGTTTGGAACTAAAATCCCATGATGTATTAGATACATGTATTAAAATATACAAGATTAATAAAAGTGGTAATACCAAAAATGGGCAAAATTTTTAAAAATCAATTGTGATTATTACATTATTAAATTATCATACCTTCCAAAGGATCCTTATTCAAACCCAGTTGACTTATGATATATCTAGGGATATCAGTTTTAATGCCTTGCCCCTCTTTTGCATGGCCTTCTGCAGCTTCCAAAAGATAGTAAAATTCTTCAGGATCAAACTCCTAATGGAAAAGGAAGAAGACATGAATTGGAGATTTCACCCTTACCCCAGTAGATATTTTGTTTTATGGTTGCTATTATTTTTTATTCTTTATAAAAACAATTTTATGTATAGCAATTTCATATGCTATAAATACGATCATTGCTATATATAAGTTTGTTTTGTAATGGAGAGTGAGAAGGAAAAATTGGAACTAAACTTAAATTCTTCTCACAAAAAAAGTCCTCAATATATTTAAAAAGTAACTTCTAAAAATCTGGACACAAAGGATCGATGCATGGAAACATCAAAAGTCTACTGGATAAAACTGAAAGGAAGACTGGAATAGCTCAAAGGAATATAGAGACTACATTGCTGCAGGCAGCATAGAAAAGTAACTTAGTAAGTTAGTTACTAAGGGAATCTATCCTGTGCACACTGCATTTATGCAGCCTACAGTAAATGTGGGGTCCATGGTGTTCTCTGATATGATTGTTTTCTTGCAGATGTGTATGGATGATGTTACTTAGTTTGGTAATGAAATGTTCATGGACCATAAAATATCTGTTACAAGGCTATTTACCCATACAGAATTACCTGTAAACTCTGAAGGGTAAAATGCAACAGTGAATTATGTGAAATTTGATTAAGTGGTATTTTAACATTCACCAGATTATCTGATGATTAATTTACTTTGTTCCATAGAGTTATTCAATCCAATCGTTGTTGTTTTTAAATAGATATGTAATTTCATATTAAATTGCATACTGTATTCATTTTCTAAAATGATTGTGTATTTTTTCTTTGCCAAATTTTTAACGTATTTCTTTGTAGAAATTGTATGTGTAACAGACTTCAATGCTATCATAAAAGCATGTACACAGTTCTATCCTGATGCATTACAGGACATAAGTAATATAAGCCAGATATTATCAGCTTCTGACAGTTCTGGGTCTTAATCAAAGGCTCAAATGTTCTTCAAGGTATTGTCATTTAAAGCAATGGATCAGGACACTGGCAGATTCATCACTTCCTTACTAATATTACCAGACAATTGGCAGACCCTAAAGAGCCTGCAGATCCAGTATTTGTTTTGAACATTTATTAGATATCTATTAAATCAGATGTAATAAAGTTGTCCTATGTTCAGCCAGACCCAAGGATAGTTCTCTCATCATTACTAATACAAGAAGTTGCTCACTTTATTGGACAGGTATATATTTAATGCTAAGTTTAATCAATATATGAAACATTTATGTTTATGATTGATATGCTATACTTCACTAGCTATCACTATTATTTAAAGCAAACATAATCTTACCAAACATTCAAGTAAACGAGCAGGACGTGCAATGACAATAAGTATTTTTCGAACAAGCTGCTTAATAAATGCCAGTTCTCCACTTTCTGATCGTTCTTGGGCCTGTTAAATAGGCATTAAAATAGTCTTGATATTAAACATGGACACAAAGAAACACTAATATGATAGACTAAATATAATGAATTAAATAAACTATATTATTTCAACATAATCATCTCAACAATTTGAACAATCAAGAAAACCAATATGTTTGTAAGTGAGCAATTACTGTTTAGCATAAATTATTAACTGATATTTACCATTTATCATATGTTTGATTTCTATGGTATAGGAAATTACTATCTAGAGAGACAAACATCTTAGTCCAAATTAACAATGAAAGCTAGAGAAGAAATTATAAACAGACATAATGTGAAAGGAGCTCTACTGCTTTGATCAATTAGGGCAGTTTTACCACAATGTGTGACCCAGGAAAGTTTGGATGTGGCTCCCAAAACACCTTTAAATTTAGAGAAGTAACAATAAATGAATGATCTAAATGAGATAAATGGGGAAATAAATTATATATTTTGGACTGACTTGTATCCAAAACTGACTTGTAAGAATAGACTTCCAGAAGTCTAATAAATGCAAAAAAACAACAACAATCCCAATCATATGTTTTTTCCTAGGTGAAATATTCTTACATGTCTTTGTTCATATCTCAAGAAGACACTTTTTTGCTTCACTTCAAAGCAGTTATAGGATAAAGTTCAAATCCTATACACTACTTACAGTCTACAATCGTGGACAATTATTTGTATGTGGAATTGAATTAAACAGATTACAAGTCTAGACTCCTAGACATTTGGTTTTAAAACATTTGTATAGTTCACGTGTAAAAAGTTTGTAAATATTTATAATTAAGATAAAAATAACAGTTTTTAGTTTTTAATTTAACTTTTCCAAGCATTAATTAATTATAATAATAGAAGAAATGGATAAATCATTTTGTCAAAATTTCAGCGGTATCTGTCTACTAAATGCTACATACCTAATATATTACTATTGGTATCAAAGGCTTAAATGAAACACTAGGTGAAACTATAAACAAAGCTTTTGTGAAGTGAAAAAAATGCCAGCAATAAAACTCAGTTAACCTTGACCTGAGAACTCCTGAAATGTCAGCTAAACAAAACTGTTCAGATGCCTTGTGACTTCCCTAGGCCATGCATTGCAATCACAATGTGCCAAGCAGCAGGGGACACAGCCATCTACTGAATGTCACAGCTGGGGACTGACTGAAATGCATCACCAAAATACTAAACTGTATTCCCACAGTCTAGTTCCAAAAACAGCAGGCTTTCCTGCAAGACTACATGGTTGAGAAACACAGTAAATCAGACAGAAAATAGAGGATACATAAATGAAAACCATAAAAGTGCCATTTGATTCTAAAGATACGTTTATAAACGTGCTTGTGAATCAATGGCAAATTTATCCATAAATTAAGAATATCAAAATCATTCCACTGAATTAAAGCATTAGGTAAAAACTAAAACATTATTTAAATATCTGTTTCTCCTTACTGATTCACCACATAAAACCATATCTTTTCACAAATAGTTGTTTACATTGTACTGGGATGGGTAACATAGACTCATTTGTCTATAAAACACAGAAACAATTATTCTGATCTGTCAAATATACTGACATGCAAAGTTCTTCCAAAATTATTAAACCTTCATACATTTTACTCATAAATTTTAAACATCTAAAGACTATTAAGTAGCAGAGTAATTGACAATGATTCCATGCCAAAGAAAGATCTTGAAAAACTGTAATGGAATCAGTATCTACTGACCAAAAAAATTAAGTTTACTTCTGAAAAAAACCTTGCCTAGAAAACAGCAGGGACTAATTCAGGCCGTCATCAGAAGTAAGCAGTGACTTGAAGGTACAAAATAAATAAATAAACTTTGCTTAGCAATTTATGAAACCTTAATTGATTATACCTCTTGTAGGAGCTTATCCAATTTGTGCTGTAATTCAAAGAAATATCGTGAGGTAATAAGACCCTGATGAGATTTATCCAAGCAATCACGGCCCAGTTCAATGATCTGATGGTGGGTGAAACTGAGCACTCCATCTGCCAAGGGAAGGATGTTCTCAGGAGAATGGTTGGTGATAATATCTTGAAGCCTTTCTTCCATCTGAGCAGTAGCCTGTATAATATATGTTTTATAGACTTAATCAAGGTATTAATGAACTTAAGCGTCTAAATCAAAATTTGCACAAAAGCAAATGCAAAAACCAAAACATTGCTTTTAAATTATAAACAAAACTTTGAACTTAAACAGATATTAATAACAAAGCTATAAAGGTACACACAAAAATTAAAACCATGTTTAAAATATAACCCTATAAAGTAGGAATTGTACAGATGTACACTGTATATGGACTTATTGATTCCAGATACATTTTCCTGCTATGTCAATAAGGACATTTTTACAATTTAATGCTAACATAAAAGTCAAAAGTTGCTGCTTTAAATCTTCTGGAACTTAAAAGAACAAAGATATTTGGGATTATTTTAATCTGAAATACAAAAACACTGTTTTTCCATATGGTTTTCTTGTGAAATTAACACTAGATACAATTTATATTCTTTATTACCTTAGGAAACCTTTCTTTGTACACATGGTTCATCATAATAATTTCATGATCACAGCAGGCAGGAGGACGTCCAGGACTGCAAGAAAGAAATTAACCCTTGAATCTCATTCTAAATTAACTTAAAATTTATAATCCATGTCTTCCACTGACAGCCAGTCAGTTTATTACAAGTCACAATCTGCCCAAATAGTGGGACCAGGTTCTGTTTATCTGCTAACAATATCTTCTTTTACTTGGTTTCTGCTTGATTGCCAATTTTTGTCTGTTTTTTATTAGCAGTATGCACCTACCTCACATATTCCGTTAATTTACAGCATTATCTTTTTTAATGTACTTTTCCTTTTTTTCTCCTGCAAGTTTTGCACTTTTCTGAAACCTGTTAATATGTTTTAATTTTATATTAATGGTGCCAAACTGTCTACACATTAAATAAAACAGAATATCTTCCAACAGTATTTCAATACATTGAAAAACTATTATTAAGCAATTATTTCATGAACCATTCAATACTCATATTATTAATTACTATATTTTGAATATTTATATATTGATAAATATATTAAACAATTATTAATTTAGGAACTAGTAGGAAAGAAATATGCTGAAGCCAGTTCTGATATGATGTTTCTTAAATTAGAGATAATAGCTAATAAATATTATATTAAGAAAACAAAGAGAAAGTCTGCCATAAAATTCTTAACAAAACTTCTGATTTATCTTATGCCATATTCAGAGTAACACTTTAAGAGAAAAACTTTTAATCAAGGTGAGTTATCTCTTAATATTCAACCTGAAGTCTCTTGTGACCCTTTAAAATAGATGGATGGACTTCAGCTCCCAGAATTCCTTGCCCAGCAAGATCCACCCATCTTAAAGTTTAGACTTACTGCCTAATATTATTCCTGATATTAAAATGTTACAATATGGGTTTATTTTATTTTATTTATTAAATTTTTATAGCTACCCAACTCAACGAAGTAGCTCTTATTCCAAGTATGATTAAAGAAGAAGTCAAACAAGTGTTCCTAAGTGGTTTTTTTTAAATTATCACCATTAAATATTTGATAAAACAATGTACTGTATTTATGTGAGTTCAATGAATAGGAGAAAATATATATCCCTCTGGCGAAGATGGGCTTCAGAAATGTGAAAAATAAATAAATAAAATATATCATGAAACCAATTACTTTTTTGTGATTTCCCAATAATTTGTCATACCTAGAGGCCAAGACTATAGAATTTTGTAGGGATACTACATTTTTATCAGGAAAATTATTTTAGTAAAGAAAATATTTGCATGTATACACACACACACTTACAAAGTTTATAGCAGGAGGTGGACTTTTATTTATTCCAAATTTAAAATGTGAATTAAAATACTTAATGAGCAAGTTATAAATCCATCAAAACAAAGTATCCATTGCAAAAACGAGACTATCAATGTTTACCTATTCTCACTTAGATTAAAATTCCTCTCCATCAAAAAGAATGTATTGCGGCAAGACCTGATTATAAAACATCAGCTTACCTTTATCAATCTAGCCCTGTCTTGTCAAACAATATTTCTTTTTCCCATTCATCCAAAATCTATATACTTCCATTAAATTCTGATTAAAGTAATAGATGATACCAGAGAAATCTGATCAGGGTTCACTGCATGCTTGCATTAGATTGACTTGGTTATACTGACACACAAATTACAGTCCTCTGTTCAATTATATTGTGCTGCTATTCAATAAAATCAAAGTAGTGAACCACGAACATGACAAGAATACCTTTTGCCTGCAAAATCTCCATTCCATTCACTGTATTCTACTAGACATGAATACAGTGTTTATTAAAAATTATAAAGTAGCCATACGTTTTAACAACAAAATATATTTACATATGGTTTTCTTTAAATTTGGTGATTTCAAATAATTTATATTGCCATTCAATTTATGTTTATAAAGATATATTTAATCATTTTTTTAATGTCCATTGGTAATCCATGTTTCCAAAGAATATTATAGTAGAAATTCACCAAAATAAAAATTACAAATTTAATAATAAAAGTCTAGACTTCATACAAATACTGCAAAATTATACATTGAAAGTACTTTTTGGAATCTATTTTCCTTTTTAAACAACAATATAAAACATGATAGATTAAATTTGTTTGGCATCTCAAATACCAACATACGCATAATCATATTGTTTATGCGTGTGTGTATTCGGATCATTTTTCACAAGTTCCTATACCAAGATACATGTCATATTTCTGGGGAATAAAAACCTACCTGAGGCTTCTGGATCGTGGCCTCATTTGAGTTGTCCTACATCTATTATCACTAGCAATACTTTCAGTAGCACAGAAATGTTTAGATAGAAAATGAAGTTCGTCTGGTGTTGGCTGATACGGTAACTGGTGTAACTTCTCTTGGGAAGAACAGGATGACTGCAATAAACATGTGAAATATTAATTTGTACCAATAGTCAAAGAAAAAAATCTGCTCTTCTCACTTCTTATCAACAAGGTTACAGTATACAAAGAAGTTTATTTTTACATGTAAATGTACAATATTGCATTTCTAGCAAAATTTTCCATGCCAACTAAATCAGAGCACTTGGAATTTAAATTCACAAATTAGAATGTTTACTTCCTGGAAAATTACTCATATTTATGATTTTGTTTAAAATATAACATTTAAAAAATTAATTGTGAAAAAAGCTGTTAATGAAAAACGGGTTTTCTCTTAATTACATGTTTACTATCTCATACATATTCTGGTGAAATAAACTTTGCTCAATTTCAAATTGATTAGTGGAGAACAATCTCTTCAATGCCACATGATGCATAATATCTCTGGAAATCTCTTACCAAAGCACTTCATTAGAAGATTTTTCTAAAAGTTTTAAAATAGCAGAATTTGATAAAATAAATAACCTAAGAGTAGAGGAATGCAATTAATCATAATTCCTTCTGTTTCTTTTGAATACCATTCATCATAAAAATAATATTAATGAAGTTGAGTACTTAAAAAAGTGTTCCATAATACCTAGGAACCAAGCATATTTTCCAATGAATATGACACTTTATTAAAATATGGGTTTATTTCAGGGGAAGTACTGTTAATTCAAATTTGTCAATGGAAAAATGATTACATAATGGTTAATGCAGCATTGTCTTGCATAGATAATAATAAAAGACTAGAGAAAATGTCATTCAATTCTCATGACTACAGACAAATCTTACCTTCCATAATTCAAACACAAGACTTTTTAGAGTAAATTATTCAAAGTCTAATGGGTGGATTAAACTATCAGCTGTATATCTAGGTACTTAAATCTCTGTCTCATTTACCAATGTGTTCACAAAGTCTATTTAAGGTGATTGAAATTTTCACTATCATAGCCAGATTGTGACCATATAACAATAACCACTCCTTCCTGTATCATGACATTGATTGATTGATTGATTGATTGATTACAAGTTTTCAGGTTCAATTATAAATAGATATATAGATTTGCTGAGGCTAGCCGCTAACCTACACTATCAACATAGAAACCACAGACTTCTTCAGCGCTTTCATTCTAATGGATAGAAAGAAAAGAAGTACCGTAGTTATAGGTGGCTGAACTACAAAGTACTGAAGTCAAGTATTTAATTTAAATCAGACAAATTACATTTTATTTAATAATGTTTGCTAGAATTCTTATAAAAGAAAACAAAGAATAAAGATACTTCCTAGTTTTGTGGCAGTCATTGAAATAAGTGATAAAAATGTGCAAAATATTTTAAGTTCAAATTGTTTGGAAAGCTTTGACCATGAAATATAGCTGTTCCTGTGCTTTTCTGATCTTATTCAGAATGTTGAGTAAAAATGGTTTGACCTTGGAATGTGCTGCACATTTCTGATATTCTAATATAGAAATTTACACAACCAGTTATTGGATGTTCTAGCATCATCACTCAGTTTCTATCTATCTAGTATAAAATATGAAATAACCAGGCTCTACAATCAAACTTCTCAACAGGTTCACTGTTTTCTGAGAGAACTGAATCTGAAAATATGTTACAGAAAGAAGTCAATATGAAATCACTTACTGAAACTGTTGAACTGGGAGTATTTGTACCATATCCAGAAGAAGGGAGAGATGCCAGTGACCAACGCCGTCCATCAGTCCTAAAGTGTATTTGAGTTTAGTCACAAAATACAACTGCAATTTTACTATGCCATAATATGACCAAAAGGAAAATACATCACTATAAGCAAGCCCTTATTCAGTGCATTTCTTTAAAGCATGTGCAAATATTTGGAAACAAATGGAAGATTTCATCATTCTGATTAGCCAATTCAAAATGCTGACTAGGAAGAAAGTAGAGAAAATAAGTGGATAATCATCACAATCTACATACTAAATATAGCACATGTAGATTGACAGTTAAAGTGAATAAAGAATGATAATTGCTTTGTTTGCAAAATGAAACAGGGATCATTGTATTCTTGGCAAAATATTGATCATATGGAACATTTTTTTTATCTTTAATGCATGTAATGAAATTTGAGACATAGAACTACCAACCTAGTTTCATTCCCAGTCACAGCCTAAATATTTATATAACACATACATAGCTGTTGCCTATGCTTTAAATTTCACTACTAAGCAATACTATTATCAAACAAACATCAACAATGCATAAATCAGGAAACTCAATCAAGCTATAGTTTGTACAGCAAGTTACATGCATAATATGAATGATATAAGTATTCTATAAGAAATCTCTGCTCGACATTGCTCAGAATTCAGCATGCAGAAACACAGCTATATTTAGTCCCACATATGAATGTAACACTTTTATCTACCACAGAGATAGGTGCCTAATCATATAAGACTGAACACTTTAAGTACACATACATGGAAAAGAAACACACCACACCACACAAGCACTCCTTGTTTTCTGTCTATGAAAGCAAAAGAAGCAGGCAGAAAACAGAATAGCTGCAGATTGTATCTGGACTTGCTGTGATGACCTATTCAGCCTTGCACAGACATGGCTGCAACAGTGAGCACAGCTTGTACAGGTAAGAGATAGTTACCTTTCATTTCGATGCCCATGACTGCAAATGTAATTGTACCAAATATATTTAGAAAGAAACACAATAGGACAACTTTTTAAGTATGGCTAAATTACACAGAATCTTCAAATAACTTAAACAAGTGAGATTAATTTCTACAGTTAATTTGTCTAACAAAGAAAACTTGACAACCAATGTTAAAATTTTTTGAAGAGATACTTAAGTGAATGATACAAATTTCTAATTCTTCCTGGCTTCCTTGGTCATTTATAAAATTTATTCAAGTATCCTGCAAATGAAGTTTTTGATAATGCTATGGAGGTGATCTAGTTTTGTTTTTCTCACATAACAATGATTGGACGAATTGAATCAACTGAGTTCTGGCATTAGATAAGCATCAGTTGGTCCCAAATTATGTTGATTTTTAAATATTTCAATAGAGAACACTATTAGAAGGGGAAAGGATTTCCCTTGATTTTCTAACTCAATTTTGTCTTTAGGGTTTCTTAAGATGGTGGATATTTTTCGGTTTGTGCAGAATGCTGTTTTGATGTTGTGTTTGTGGAGGATCTTACAGTAAGATAAGATAGCAAGAATATAACATATTTTAGCATCAAATCTCATTATTTATTTTTGTTTATATTCCAATCAGAATTATTCTATATGCATACCGGTTTTCTACTTATGCAATGGGTGAGATTAGACAACATCTTATAGAGAAACAGTGGCAGGCTACTACCGGTATAACATAATTTGTGATAGAGTTTGTTGCAAATGATTATGTATCTCATTGAGAAAGAAGAATATTTTATATCTTAGGGTTGAAATGAAGAGTTCCTTGGTGCTCTCTGAGTTTGGCTGTTTCTTTACAAACATTTCATTACCGAACTAGGTAACATTATCAGTGCTAGAAGGGATGCTCTCAATTTATAATCTAGTAGTTTGCCCTGTCAGTGTTTGTAGGAGTGGTTGTGGATCATCTTTGGTTGGAACAAAAAAACCCAAAACACTTTCCCACTAGCAATCAACACCCAGATCATCATAGATTAACATCAAGATTGACATCAGATCAAAAATCAAGATGTAAAGAATATCCAATCAAGGAACTACTAAATAAGATAATAGTAAACAGCCCAACCATCAGAATTATCTTTAAAGATACATATCAAAAATATTTTCCTGATAATAATTCTGATGTTATAAGCATATATTTTCTTACCTTCGTGCAAAAGAGAAGTGGGCTGAGGCACTAGGAGAAAAATTTCTAGGGCTGTCTTGAGGACTGCTGCCTGTTTGAACAAGATAAACATAAAATATCTTAAGAGAAAGTTCCATAAATCACAATATTTCTCATTTAGATGCCCCTTCTTGCTTCATCTCCCATATATACTTATATGAAACTGAGTTGTGCTCTATTTAAGGTACCTGGCAGGATATCTTATGTACTAAGTCCAGGAATGTGAGTAAAGGTAGTCCTTGACTTACAACAGTTCACTTAGTGACCATTCAAAGTTACTATGGCACTGAAAAAAAAGTGACTTATGATCATTTTTCATACTTATGACCATTGCACCATCCCGATGGTCACATGATTTACATTTGGATGTAAATTGACATGTGACTCACATTTATGCCAGTTGCAGTGTCCAGGGATCACGTATTCACCTTTTGTAACCTTCTGACAAGCAAAGTCAATGGGGAAGCCAGATTCACTTAAGAACCATGTTACTAATTTAACAACTGCAGTGATTCACTTAACAAATGTGGAAAGAAAAGTTGTAAAACTCACTTAACAAATTTATCACTTAGCAACATAAATTTTGAGCTCAATTGTGTTCGTAAATTGAGGATTACCTGTAGTAATAATTTCATGCAAAATCTCCCACTTGTTATCCAGACAAACATAACATTTGTTTTCTATTTGGTCTGATATTAAATAAATGCAAATGAAAAAGCAGCTAAGACAGTGATGAATAACTATTTTTCTTCTTTTCCAGGACGTTATTTCTTCAGGGAACCATATGCTTGGTGGACTGAAGAAACAAGTCAATGGAGCCAAACTTAAAATGGATGGATGCCCACATTATTTTCCTCAAATACCCTTTTTTTCTTCAGCAGAAAATATACTTTCTGTATTTTACTATATAAAAACCATATTTTTCATATATCAATAATATATTTAAGTATATATTTAGACCAAAACAGAGTATTAAAATACAACCTATTACTGTAATATGTAATATATTACTTCTCTTTTTAAACCAATGACCAAAACTAGGTCATGTATACCAATTTGTGTCATTTGTGTTTTAAAACATTAAACACATAACACGAATTACATCAACCATGGTGCTTTATTTAATTTCCGTAATGACATCATTATTTACAGGTAAAGTAACAAGGGATTCGCGTATTTTATTGATTAGATTATTACATATTTCTGTTGTATATCGTACTGATTTTATAGGTTTCTACTATAAACGCATTATTAAAATCAGGTGGAACATTACTCCTAAATCTAGAAAAAACCAGGCCATGTAGAGATGATTTGGAACGATATAAAGATGCTATTTTTCATTGTGAAGAGGGCATTTCTTTTGGCTTTGTTACTACTCTTACATAGCAATAGCAATAGCTCTTAGGCTTACTGTATATACTGCTTCATAGTGCTTTACAGCACTCTCTAAAGGCCCCAACAAACTCTGGATCCTCATTTTACCGACCTCGGAAGGATGGAAGGCTGACTCAACCTTAAACTGGTCAAGATCAAACTCCTGGCAATGGGCAGAGTCAGCCTGCAATACTGCATTCTAACCACTGCGCCACCACAGTTCTACATAAAACCATTCAACTTCTGCTAAACACTGGGAATGTTTGGCACGCAGTGGCTGATATCTACTTCTTTCTCTACTTCTTCCTCTACCCTCAACTTGTATAACTGCAACATGTGGATTTTCTATAGGCAAAATATATAAGTGATATAAAACAAAATTGAACTTTTTGTAAGTGGCAATGCCTGTCAGAAAATGAATTAGTATCTTTATAAAATTCTTTGATAAGCCTTTATTGTGCTTCACAAAAATACATCATGCCACTTTAGTGAATACAGTTGAGTTACTGCATATAGGACTTGCATTTTTCAACCTTTGTTTCAGTATTTGTTTTTTTAACTTAGTAAATTATTAACAAAGTGTACCATTTAAAATATGAAGACATATCAGATCTTCATTGATTAACTACTTACCATAAAATGTTCTACCAATTTAATTATGATTTTATAACATAAAATATCCTACAAATGAAAATGAATTATAGTGTATATAACATGTTATTATTTATTTAGCATATGGTGTTTGTACATTGAGAGCCAGGGAGTCTACAATGTTATTATAAGAAGTTTGGCTTCCTAGGATTGATAATTTGTTTAGTTCATACTTGCGTGCTATCCAGGGTCCACTGCAGGGGGCAAACTAACTCTACACAGAGGGTAGCTAATGAAACTTCGCAGGTATCTGTGTTATCCAAGGCTTTCTACACCAATTTTGCCTCACATTCGGTACAGGTCCAGTGCCAGTTGGTTCCTTGCTAACACACCAAATGCCATTAGCTTCACACTGGAGTGCTACCTATCTATTTACTTGCATTTTTACATGCTTTCAAATTGCTAGGTTGCCAGAAGCTGAGGCAAGTGATGAGGGCTCACTCCATCATGCAGTGCTAGGACTTGAACTACTGGAGTACGGAAAGCTGACCTGTTCAGGCTAGCAAACCCATCATCCTTAAGACACTGAACCACTTTACTACTTTTGTAGTTAATCTGGTATAAGGGTAGATATTTTTCTTTTAGCCTGACTGGTCAAATTAAAATATTTCTGTTTTACATATTTAAACTGCTTCTTCTAATCTAGAATATAAATCTGCTAAAATGAAAGACTGGATATTTATGATTCTGAAAAGACTTGCATGGTTTCAGTCCTATTAGCTTCTCCCAATTTAAATGGAATAGCTACATGATTTACATCATAGAACAAGGCCCCTTACTTAAAAGGTTGCCTAATGAAGTCAGATTTAAAGATACAAAAGAATATTGACCAGAGACACTGAAATTTGTTATTTCTTAATGGGCGTTCTGGTTGCAGAATCATTTATAAGTAGCCAGATCTTTAAAATATCGTTAGACTCATGTCATATTTTTACCTTCTGTTGCTTTTGGCTGCTTTTTTTTTTTAATTGAAAATATTTCTTGTCATTTAAAACAGTTTACCCTTCTAGCTCTTACCCTGGTTCTTAACTCTTTAATTCCTTCCCAAAGATTTGTTTTCTTCCAAAATACACCAGTAGTCTTGATTACGACCACTCTATTGCAGTTCATATTTTATTAAGAAAATCTATTATGTTGCTATGGTGGGGGTTTTTTTTTCCCTTAAAAAACTCCTCTATTCTTCAGGAAATTCTGATCTAAACAACGAGGAAGCACTGAAACTGTTTTACAACATGAATTATGTAAACAAACTAATCAGGCAGGGAAGAGATGGAATTGTCAGGGGAAATTAATGTACCACACAGCCCTATTTGTATGTATGCAAACTTGGGAAATGAGATGAGCAGCAATGCTTCATTCCTGAGTTTCAAATGCTATTTCTTTTTTATTTCTTTTTTTTCTTTTAAAGTAAGGTGAAAATTAAGCACGTTTGGCACTTTTTATTGGAGTCAATGTCTTACTTCTTTCATGAGAGTTATTTGGGGAAAATGGACCAGCAGGACCACAATTTCAACATGGGGAGTAGAAGAAACGAAAGGAAAGGAGATGATGGAACTGCTTTTGGTCCAACAATTTCAAAGTAATCTATTTTTAATGGTACTTTTCTTGTATATTATGTATTTTAGTTAATTATTTCTTTTCTTTTTCACCATTCCATACCTACCTGGTCCTTTTTAGGGGCTCAATTTATTCTGGCTTCAAACTGGACAATTTTTTAATACAACATTTTTAAAAAGGAAGTTTTTTTCTGTGGAATATTTAATTGAGTGGCAATTGAGGGAAAATATTAAAATTAGAGCCCTGGCTTCATAACTCACATATTTTCTCTCAGTATTTGTTCACCCTAAATCCTAATGTTCCGGAGCTTGTTGTTTCAAAGACTTCAAAAGTGTCATGTAGTTTGCAACTAAAGATTGTTTCAACTCCTACCCTCAAAACGACGCTATAGAGCACTGCAAACGAAGACAACTAGACACAAGAACAGTTTTTCCCCGAACGCCATCACTCTGCTAAACAAATAATTCCCTCACCACTGTCA
>JANHFT010009392.1:144766-157640 GCA_032467955.1 Pseudoxenodon macrops
ATTATTATTATTATTATTATTATTATTATTATTATTATTATTATTATTATTATTATTATTATTATTATTATTAAATTATTGCTCCTGCCCAACTCTCCAGAACTCTTTAAAAAATTCTGGATCCAGACTACATGCTGAGGAAATAAAAGTGTTTGTTTCAGCTACTGAAAGAATTTGATTTGGCTTTAGGATCACACCAGTTTAAGTAGGGAAGGATATTTTTATGATTTATTTTAATTGTTGTATTCTGCTTTCTGACCACAATTTGGATGGCACACATCGTTACACGGAAAAAGAGAATAGTCAAGGAGCTCAGGCAGAGAGGATGCTAAACAGCAGGGACATTGTTATGTAATAACAATCTCAACTGAATTGAGATTGTTTGAATTCAACAAACAGATCCAGTTAGTTACCTATGGGTCAAGCTCTTTACAAATCATCTGATAACATAGCTATTCCACTCCCTACTTTGGAGTTTTACTGAGGCCACATCAAAAACATTCTCCAGGTATCAGTAAAATAATCCAGGTCCTACACATATAACCCAACAGTTCTCCAGTTGATAGCAGGCACCCCATAAGTGAATTCTCAGACTTGCACAGATTGAAAACTCATCTTTCTGTATCTGAGACCCACATGGCTGGAACTGGATATGAAACCATGACTGGAACTGGGCAAAAACTACAGGTTTGACTCTCTGCTTCACTATCAATACATTCTTGCTCCTACACAGAACAAGATTTGTTGCTGCAGTCTCTTCTTCTGTAGCCACTTCCAACCAATAAGGCTTCTAGGACAGTTCCATTGTTGTGCCACACCACCAGCTACCAAGCAATTGATTGGCATGCCAGATGTAGCTTCTTACCCCATGCCAACTCTCAAAAGGGCCTCCTATGCAGCCTGCTTTAGCTCTTGAAGGGCAACCACAACAGACCATAGGTCCAAATCACCAAAAGACCCAATAAGAGGTTCAGATCACTCTGGCTTGATTGAAATGCAAATCTTCAGCCTCATATTCTGGAAAAAATATTGGAAAATACTGAGGGGTCCTACACATAAAACAATAATCCATTTCCAATAGGATATCCACAAACCTTTAGCAACACAATTCGATTCAATTAGTAAAACACATGTCAGCCAAACTGTATTCTAATGCCAAAGTCAATGCCATGTTAAAAATAAATAGTGCATAATTCTTGGTTTATTTCCATAATAATTGACTCTGAGGAAATGAAGAGAACCATTTAGAGTTTTCCAGAATATTATAAAGAACCTAAATAAATTCTGGTTTTGGTTTTGGCCTTTATTTCAGACTATCCTACAATTGGTTTTATTGAGGCCACAATTTTCCTTAAGGTAACCTAATCCTATTCCATAAATAGTATCATATACAGAACTCTTCATAGTTGAGATTGTCAGAACCGACAGAACTAAATCTTGATTTCAAAGATTTATTATTTTAACTCTTATTAAATTAAACCTACAAATATTTAATTGACTAATATAAATAACAGCAGTGAAAGACGAATGTAAGACCCAAAGTTTAATGAAGAATACTAGAATATTTATAAATTCTTTGTTATGAACATTCTAATTTTTACATGCTCATATTCCCAAGGACTAAGAATTTGTTTTGTTTGGCTATTTTTCAGACAGACAGCTGGGGTAATCAAAATATAAAAATTATGTATTTCATGCCAGATTATCTACAGAAAACAAACAGCAACTTGATAGCAAACATTTCTTATAAATATGAAACAACACAAATTTATTGTATTTTACAGAATTCTAAAAGGCCCAAGAATTCTTCTGTATTAAATGCACCGATCAATTGATGCAGACAATTATAATATTTCTGCACCTGGCCAATTGCTAGGTTTATTTTTTTCAGCGTTTTATAAAGCCAACTCACAAGGAATTCTAGCAATTTGTAACATATCCATAATAACCATAATTAAAACTAATTAAACAGAATAAATCTTGTCTTGCATATATTGAATTATAAATACACTGCTTGGTGTTTTTAAAATAAAAATCCTATGCTATAAATAATCATAAATACTTGCCCCAGTTTAAAATGTTCCTAGACAATTTCTGATATAATAGAGGATTAAATACCAATTTGTTTTCTCCCGCCCTCTACATTTAATAATGTACGTGTAGTCCTCAACTTATGACTACAATTGAGCCCAAAATTTCTGTTCTTAGCAAGACAATTATTAAATGAATTTTGCTTCATTTTAAGTGAATCACTGCAGATGCAGAAGTTAGTAATGCAGTTGTTAAGTGACTATAACTTCTCCATTGACTTTTCTTGTCAGAAGGTCGCAAAAGTTGATCCGGTGACGCCCAGGACACAGCAATTGTCATAAATGTGAAACAGTTGCCAATATCTCGATTTTGATCACATGACCATTGGGATGCTGCTATGCTGATAAAAATGATCACAAGTTATTTTTTCCCCAGTGCTTTTGTAACTTCAAATGGTCATTAAATGAACTGTTGTAAATCAAGGACTACTGCACATTGAAAAGCTATTATTTGAAAAGCGGCATTAGAACCAAAGACTACAGCAAAAGTTAAACACTGGCAAAGTAATATAAATAGCCCTTCTTTAGTGACCACAGTTGGGAGCCTCAACTTGATTTAAAGCAAAGCAGTCACTGAATGAAACTGTGACTGTGTTTATGATTTTACTTTGGCTTTCCTATGCTCTATAGATCTGTGAAGGTCATAAATGTGAGGATTGGCAGCAAGGTTACTTTTTCATCACCACTGTAACTGAAAATAGCTGCTGAACAAGACAGACATTAAACAAAGACTGCCTGTACCTTTCCTTTGTTTTTTGTTTTTTACTAGCAAGAAGAAATACACAATGTCATCAATGGAATGAAACTTAGCATCTAACTCATTCTGCCCAGTTCATAAGCATTTCAGATTGGGGGAGTAATTGTTTAAACTATATTGATTTATTTATATAATTTAGAAGTACGCCACGTTCGATCTGACCTAAGGGTAGCACACAAAATTATCTGCTACAATGTCCTACCTATCAATGACTACTTCAGCTTCAACTGCAACAATACAGGAGCACACAAGGAGTAAACTTAATTTAAACCGCTCCAAACTTAATTGCAAAAAATACGACTTCAGCAACAGAGTGGTCAATGCCTGGAATGCACTACCTGACTGTAGTTTCTTCCCCAAACCCCTAAAACCTCAACCTTAGGCTGTCTACCATTGACTTCACCTATTCCTAAGAGGTCTGTAAGGGCATGCATAAGCGCACCAGCGTGCCTACCATCACTGTCCTAATGTCCGTATATATTCGTAACCATCTCATGTACTCATAACCATGCTTATGTATTGACAATCATGCTTATACTTTTGTCTGTAATCATATATACGCTTGACAAAATAAATACATAAAAATAAATAAACTATATAAACTATAAAGTTGAAACTGCATAGAAATTCTGAAGGAAATAGTTCCCAGCCAAAAGCTTAGAACTAAAATATACCTACCAGGTGATGGTGCAGAATTAATATACTGTATGAAAATTACTGACATCCCAAAAAATGTTTTGTTTTCTTCTTTTATCTCCCAACCAAAACGAGTTAAGGTTTCTTATTTTTGCAAACATTTCATTTCATACTAAATCCAGGCTGCGAGAGCACATACATAATTTATGGATTATTAACCTTGGAAAATTTGGTAAACAAATTATTTCATGTTATCCGTTTCACAGAAATGTACAATATTTTTCCTTGCAATACATAATATTTCATTTAAAATCCTAATCACATTAATTTAATGCATCTTTTAAGATAGCAGTGAACATTTTGCACATGAGTCCAATTTTCATGTATTTTCCTGTTCTGATCAACCATTTTATCAAATTTTGGAGGGCAACTGCAAAAAACTGATGGGATTTAAACGTTTTCCACAATTTGGAGAAAGGCAACATATTAAACTATTGTATAAATCATAAGATAACACTAATTCTATCCCAAAAACCATGTGTAAAATAATAAAATTCAGTCGATGTAGATCTGTTTATTTTGCAGCATCACCTCAAGCCATCATTTACTCTTGTCTGAGTTTACTAAAAGTCATACGTTACGTGATGCAATCTGTGAATGAGAAACTTCCGTGGCAAGAATATGTTTGTATGTCAAATAATAATTTTAAAACTATAAGTAGATTTAGATGCAGTTTTTTGATGTTGTAATCATCACACATATTACATCACATAAAATGCAATCTAACTGGTTGGTCTTCCTTTTAGGCATAATGTGACATATTTAGTTGGGGAAGGATTCTGGTGGTAATATTATATTTTCTAAAGATTCATTATTTTCATGTACACACAGATCAATTTAAACCCTACTTATATGTCTCCCCCACCCCCAAAAAAGAATACCTTTTCTTCTCCCATATACTGAAAAAGGTGCAAATGATGTAACGTAAGATAATTCATTGTAAATGAGGATCTCAGGTGACAATCGGTAGGGATCAGGCTATTTTCACAGTTAGAAAGCTGCACTTGAGAAAACTTGCCTTTGGGTACCTCGGGTGTAAAACATAGGGGCTGTGAGGGTTGTTATCCTCTCCTCTCAGCCAGGATGTAGAGGATGGACAGATTCTTCGTGGATCATATAGTACCGGAAGTAACAAGGATGTGAGCTGTAAGGACTTTATAAATATAAACAAACCTTAAATTAGACTCAGAGGTAAACTTGCAGCCATTACAACTCCCACAACGTCACTGTTATCTGCTATTCCAGTCTGACTGGTTGGCATACAAGCAGTTGATTTAGTACCAACTGTAGGTTTCAGATGACCTTTAAGGCCAACCCCACGTGTGGGAATTGAAGTCTACAAGGCTAAAAATTGCCAAGTTTGGAGACCCCTGACAGAATTTGTACTCACGCTTGTGCTTCTTATCTAGATTACTTCAAACAGATAATGAAATAACAATGATATTGTCAACTAACTTGGCCTTTTGGAAAGGTTTCAAAACATGGCTGTACTTACTTGGGCCTGAGGCGCACAGCCATGGTGCTGGTGAGTGTCCTCAAAGCTCACCCATTAATTAACTTTTAACACTGCTATTTAATCAACCTTCCCTCTTTTTAAATTTTATACATGCTTTTATGTTTTAATATTTCGTACATGCCGACAATCCCTCTTTGAGGGAGATGGGCAGCTTCAATATAAATAAATAAATAAACAAATAAATAACCGCTCCATTATATGTCATAAATAAGTTAAATACCTTAAGTTCTCCTTCACTTATCATTTACACTTACATGGAAAACTGAAAGCCTCGATACACAAACACATTTTCATCAGGTTTCATAGTGTTTTTCAAACTATATTCTGAATAATCTTTGATGGGATTTAAGAGGGAGAGGGGGAAAGTTTCACTCATACGTTTTCTATCATTACAGGCTTTTTTTTAAAGCATATGGCATGTGTTAGCCAGGGATCACCCAAGGAATTTTTTCGGCCTTACTCGCAGGACACCTGAATGCCAGTAGGTAATCGGGGAGGCTTCATTCCTGTTCTTATGAGGTTTATTCGCTCATGGGAATCGAGCGGCCGAGCTGCCAACCTCAGCAGAGCGCAGGCTCAGCGTCTTACCAAGTGAGCCACCATGGCCCCCATCACTAGACTTTTGTTTTGTGATAGAAAAAAAGGGTTCTGGTGTGTTTTTTTTAACTAACAATTTCCACAGCCTAAAAGTCTGGAAAGCCATGTTTTGGTTTAGTACGCTGCATTTGTAAATATATATTTTTAATTCCTGCCATGATGAATAATGAAACTGTTCAACTCCATGTGAGATTTCTGCTTGTCATGCAGGAATGTTTGTCAGGGAAAAAATATTGGCAACAGGTATATTCAAATCACTTCCTGTTTTCTAGTCTGCTGCAGATAACTCATTCAATTGGTCAAGTCTCTTAAGTCCTCTGCTCATTTTTAATAAGGAAATAGAGGACCATGTAAATAGAAACAAGCCTTTGCTCAGATCTGAAAGTACAGATTTATGAAAAAAGCATTACATCACCTAATGTTCCTTTTAGTATCAGGAAGTGGAAGAGAAGAGTCATCATACCTAAAGTGAGAATGAAGCTTTTAAAAAAAAACCTAACCCTGGCTTTCTAACATGTCTTTTCTTGCTTCCTAGGTAAAGTAAGGCATGACCTATTTGTTAGTAATCTTTGGGTGGCACAGCATTACTCATATTATTTCACACACGCCATCTAAATAAAAAGAAAGCCAGACAGCAGCAAAACTCGTTTAACCGCTTTTCCTTCTGTTTCATTCAGAATAAGTTTATGAAAACTCCCAGTGACATAAAAAATATTCCATCTCACCTTTGAATACACATGGAAAAGTTTAGCCTATATTGTATTTATGTGTTTTACAATTTACTTTAGTCAAAATAGTTGCCAGAATAGTCTAACACATGTCCCCCTAAGATAACTATAATCTACGTATATGAATCAAATGAAGTAAATCATAATTTCAAAAATGTATATTGCATTAAAAAATACAATTTTGAAATAATTAAAGTGTACATAAGAAAATTTATTCTTGTCCTGGATCACCAAATTCCAGATTTTTCTGGTATCATTTTAAGTAAAGATAATCTTCAAATGTAGCTGGTTAGCTATACATTCATAGTATATAGTTATAGGGAATGGAATATTTTTAACCTTGTTTTTATCTTTGACTTCAAACCAACAATCAAGGTGAATGAGTGAATTTTTATGAAGTTATGAACAGATATGTTCAGATTATTTTTCATAATCTAAATAGATTTTTAAACCCATTTTAGTTAATCATAGGGATAACAAAATGAGACATACTTCACTCAAGAGAGATACCCTATCCATTATTAGATGACCTAATCTAACTATTTTTGATGTGATAATAATACTTCCAAAAAAGGAACAGTACAGTTACAGGTACGTTTATGCTATGTTGCTCAGAAAGATCAAGGGGAAATGATGGCAGTAATCCTACTAATAGGATTTGCTTCACTTGTGTGCTAACTACATCCTTTCATTTTGCAGGAAGGTTTGGATTCCATGATCCAAATTTTAATAACTCTTCATTTATATTATTACTGTAATGTACCATGCATGGGAATTGATGTCTTTAAAAAAGGCTTGAAGACTGCAAGTTATTCAAAAAAGACTTTTGCCTGAGACTATTTTACACATTACTTTATATCAGTCCTGAAACAGTTTAATCACTTTCCAGTTTTATTTCCTGATAGAATTCCTAAATCATTTGAGGTCAGATTATCTACAGGACTTACCCACACCTGCCTCTAATTTATTGTCATTATCACAGACCATGTTGTAAATAAAGGGCTTTTTGAATAATAATTAGTTCAGTTTTAAACATCTTCCTATGGAGGTGAAATTTAGACTGCCATTAATGTGATTTAATACAGTGTGGTGTTTCACTGTGTTCTGTTTTATCAAACCACAACAGTTAGCTCTTCTATTTTTCAGCATTAACTCCACGAATCCCGCAAAAGCAAAAAAAAAAAAAAAAAAAGAGAACAAAAAAATTTCAAGCTCATCTTGCCCAAAAAGGTTGCTAGCTCCTGAATTGAGAGCCCATTTGATCTACTGACGTGATGGCAAACCTATGGCAGCATGCCACAGGTGGTATGTGGAGTCATATCTAAGGGCACGCGAGGTGTCACCCTATGTTAGCTCCAGCTGATTTTCAGCCTTCCAGAGGGCGGGGGAGGCCATTTTTGCCCTCCCTAGGCTTCAGGAAAGCCTCCGGAGCCTGTGGATGGCTAAAAACGGACCCAATGGCCCTACCAGAAATCTGGAGGCTTCAGTGAGGCCTGTGCGCATGTGCAGGGGCAGAAGCGCAGAATGGTGGTGGTTGTGCATGCGTGGGGGTGAAGCATTGCATTATGAGTGTGGGCACCCACACATGCCCGACACACACACCCCGCACTCCCCCTACTTTTAGCACACGATGGCAAAAAGGTTAGCCATCACTGATCTAGTGGTTAAGGCACTAGGCTAAAAACCAGGAAACTTTGAGTTCTACTTCTGCCTTAAGCATGAAATCCAGCTGGGTGACTTTGAGCCAGTCTCTTTCAGCCCTAAACAGGGAAATACAAATACATCTATCTACCAAACTATCTACCAATCTGTCTGCTAGACCAGTATGGTAGTTTATACTCCATTACCTTCAGTGAATAGGAATGCACCCAGAAAAACATATGTTTCATAGATATTGGAATCAAAACTGATACATGGTATTGGATTGCTCCTGCAGTTTTTAAATCTGAATGCACTGAATTCCTTTCCAAGTATTTGAAGATTTCATTAAAATGAAATATTTGAAAAGTATTATATTGTGGGCTTAAAACTTTCCTCCCACACAATGCAAACTACTCCCAGGAATACTTAAAAAATGAAAGACTAGTGAATTCTTGTGTAATGCAAGGAGATTTGGGTTTACTCAGGGATGCATTTAACTGCTCTTTATGAGCTTTCCTATGAGAAACTTAAGGATAGATTTTGATCACTCGTCTGCACATTCTGATCTAAGAAGGATCTCTGGAAGTTGTTAAAGGGCCATCTGTTATACAACCAGTTTTAGTACTCTACTGTTCTTGATTGCCTTTACTGTTTTTACTGAATTAATCGACCATGAAAGATTTGCTGACATGGTCGGCTAGAAATATTTAATAAATAAAAATATGCATAAAGTACTGCACTTGTGCATAAAGCAACTTTTCCATGAGAGGCCCAAGCACATGGGAAAGCTGCCAACTTCTCCTCCCAGTGGCAACTACTTCAATGTCATGAATGCCATTTGGGAAGGTCCCCAGATTTACAGAGCACAAGCAGCTGATATATTCGAGGAAAGGACTAAAGGCCCTTGCATGCCTACAGTAAATGAAAACTTATTCTGATAACAGACTATACGTTTAGAACGTTTTTCTTTTCTTCCAATCTTTTTCTCTAACTCTGCTGTTAAAGAAAAACAATTCCAAAAAAAAGAGATACACTGGCATGCGCAAGATGTATGTGGCTATGTTCAAATGGCCCAAACTATGTTTAAAACATGAAGATTAAATTTACATGCAAAATCAGTTTCTGTAAAGCTTGAAACTACTTCAAAATATTTGCAAATACAGGGAATCCTCAACTTACAACTGTTTATTTAATAACAGTTCAAAGTTTCAACAGCCTTGGAAAAGGTGCTTTACAGCCCGCCCTCACAGTATGATCATTGCACCACCCCCACAATCACATGATCACAATTCCGGTGTTTGACATTTATGATGGCTGCAATGTCTTACGGTCATGTGATCATGATTTGCCATCTTACCAGTCGGCTTCCAACAAGCAAAATCAGATTTGCTTAACAATCGTTTGATCACATAGATGTGATGAAAATGGTTATAAAATTTGAGTCCAAACAGGTGATGACTCCCTTTTTGACTGTGGTGACTTATAATGGAAATTCCAGTCACAGCTGTGGCCATATGTCAATAACTACCTGTATGGCATTTTTCAGCCCTAAGAATCTGCCAACTGCCTTTTCATATTTTGTTGAGATAAAAGCAGGTCACAAAAATAAAATTAACAAAATCATTATTCTGGAGACTAAAAGAAACAATCTTAGGTCCAATTAAGAGAGACTATTTTTTCCTTTTTAATTTATCTCCAGGGGTGGGTTGTCAATATTCTTTCTGCCAGTTTGCTCAGGGTTGCACTGCGTGTGCACGCGTAAATAAAAAACAAAATCCAAGCTGGTGGCACCCACAGAGACAGTAATGGAACCAGCTCCGTGATGTCACCGCGGAGTTATTACCAGTTCTATAGAACCAGATAGAACCAGTAGGAACCCACATCTGTTTATCTCCTTTGTGTCCACTTACACGCCTGGCTTCTGCACCAATATTTTGGCAGATTTACAATCAGTCAAACAGTGGTTTATGAAACTTCTACATAAATAGCAATCTATGAGAATTCAGACTTACCATTTTGAGATTCTTTTATATGAATATAGTGCTGCGTTGATATATTTTGTTATGAAAATATGAGTTCCCCATAGAACAATTATTATTTCATGAACATTTTATCTTTAAAAAAGTGTTAGGAGAAACATTTCTTTTCTTCATCTTAGCACAGTCACCAATTTTCTGTGGCTGATGTTCCAGGCCTGAGTTTCATTCCAAATCCTAACTTCAATTTCATTTACAATGCGAAATGTTCTCCTGTTAAGTGTTATTCTTTGAAATCCTCCAAATCCAAAAATGAACGAAGAGTCAGAGTTCCTTCTTTATTGTTATTATTCAAGTCAAGACATAGGCCAAGAGGAAAGCACCCTGAAATGCATAATAATCCTATGTTGCAACTCATCTAAGAAACAATGAAGCTCAAGAATTATATTTTGGCTCAGATTTAGGCACGAAATGGACATGGTAATCCAGAGGAGAATTAGTGTTTAACTTAAGCTTTCAACAAGTACTCATTCAGTCTTGCTGAATGAACACAGACACAGTGATGACTCACCCTACCTATAGCTGTGAGAATCAATGCACACATTTCCTTTAATGCTGAAATCTGTCAAAAGGGCCTATTCCATTAAAACCACAGGCTACATATAGAGACTGAATACGATGCTGTTTCTTCTGATGTCAAGCACTGGTAAGGATGTAATCATATCTAGAACTTGGATCCAAAGGGAAGAATTCCTTTTTGCTTGTAACCTCAAAGAACAAACTGTACTTACTTCAGTAAATTTTAAGGTTCATAGTTTAGCAGAAGATGTGATCATAGAGTTGTCCAAAAGAGATAAAAGCACAAACTACTAACATAGAAAATGGACAGTCATATCCCATTCACTAAGGCAAGTACTACTGCATTGGAGAACACACAAGAAAAAGAAAAAACATTGCTTGCCGGTAGCACTCTTCAAGATCTGATATGACATTAAAACAAGTTATTAATAGCTTGCATAGTTACCATTTAACAGTTCTAACTTTGTATTTTAAAGCAGCACAGTTAGTCCCATTATGAGCAAATAGTCAAATGTTTGTCTAGCATTAAAAAAGGCTCTCAGTATACATGTAGAGGGCATTCATACTGAAACCACTAAGTATTTCTCTAAGGAGGTGCCCTTAATACAAAAACATTTGCCATTTGGTCAGATGCACACTCAAAATGGCTGCATCTAAAGCATTCCATTGCAAAACAAAATTTTGGTATATTAAGCCATGGTAGCCTATTTTTCCAGACTATGAGAAATAAAACTGGTTGTTCAATATTAAGGGAGATAATAAAATCAAAGAGTTGATGTTACCTGTTAACATGAAAAAAAAACACCATAAAATACTTCTAGTCAGTACTATTTGCCTAACTGATAGCTAACTTATGCAGACTAATAAAAAGGAAGCCATGCATTATTCAAAAAAAAAAAAAAGGAAGCCATGCAGAAAATTTTGCAATCTGCATAAGTGTTTAAGGTTGCCGACCCCTGGTCTAAGCAAACCAACAAATCACTTTGCACGTGGAAAGTTGTAGCATCAGGGAGAAACATTCAATCGTTTCAGCATGCTAAGAATGATTTCTCTCACCAGCCAAGATAAGCTAAAACGTGACTACAGCAAATGCGTAAACTAAAGCTCACATTTATAAAGAGCAATCGGCAATGCTAATATACATATTCTTAAAAATTCAAGAAGCGGGCTGAAGTCAGGAGACGAACAACAAAATAGGGACAGAGTCAGGGGGAAAGATCCGGTCTTTCACCAATATAAAATTTAGATATTAATTTTATTAATAGAACTGATGACGTTACCTAGTTGGGTAATGAAACGTCTGCAAGAAGACAACTAAGCTCAGACAGCACCAAGGACTCCACAAATAAGATATTCCCTGTAACTATAGTTGGGTTTAATGAAATCATGTTTGTAATGTACAGAAGTGTTAGTACATCCACTTACATTTATTCACTTTAGTAACGTCTCAGTTTTCCTAGAAAAAGCGCATTTTTGTGTCCGCTTTCGGTCGTTTCCCATCCATGCTGGCGATCACAACCCGGAAATATTCAGCGTTAAAGATTTCTAGAGAAATTGCGGGGTTGCGATTTTGCAAACCAGTTTTGGGGACATTTCGGCTTTCAAGCCCTACGGAGAGTTTGCATTCCCTGTAAAAACGTGTCCGGACGCCTTCCCATTATTTGCAGAGATAACAGGACCTTCTCTCTTTATCTATCGATTTGGAAAAGAAAAGCCGGACAGCTACAATGAAAAACATCCACAAAAGCATGGCGTCTTTTCTTTTCCCTTTTCAACCCACAGCCCTTTCCTCTTTGATACATTCATTAGCGCAATTGAATCCATGTCCCAGGCCAGCCTGTCTGAAGGGAGAGCTATTCAGCCACATTATGATCACTATTGCTCTTCATTACAGCTGGGGGCTGATGAAGCCCAGATTTCCAGGGCTTATTTGCATGGGGCTTGGCAGGTGTTAAGCCCAGGTGCCCTGCTGGCATTCAGAGGAGACGCATAGAGAAGACAATCCCAAATCCAGCGTCATTTGCATGAAAAGCAAAATAGGAAGGCAGATAAAAAAAAGGGAAGGATAATAAGTCCCATCTGGGTCTGAGTCACAGGGCCTTTCGGCTGCTTATATTTTTGGTCCACAAAGATATTTTCTGTTGCTTATCCCAAAGGTGCTTTTTTCAGGAGGCAACTGGGCTTTCCTTGTTGTTTTTTTTTTCCCTTTTGAAGACGTTTCGCTTCTCATCCAAGGAGCTTCTTCAGCTCTGACAGGATGGTGGGGAATGGAAGGATTTCTTTTTTTTATTTTT
>JANHFT010009392.1:187618-200962 GCA_032467955.1 Pseudoxenodon macrops
ATGTCCACCACATATGATAATATGTACCTGGTATATGATAACATTTCCAACATTTCACCGCTTTTTCTTTAAACATTGAGTAAAATGTTTCTGAAAGGACTCCTTTATTCACAGTAACTTACACTAGTCCAACGGTACCCAGAGGAGACCAGCTGCCTATGATTAACAACAATACTAATGTAAAATTATCCAGCATACATTTATGAAAGCCACGAAATATTTCCCTTGTTTGATACATTTAAATTTCCCTTTAGCCCACTCACTTTTGTAGCTGCTGGTTCCACTAGCCGCTGGCGATGCCGGATTGAGCTGAAATGGCTCTTCGGGGGTATCCCTTCCTGACAGTGAATAGAATGTGTTGGGGTGTGGGTGAGGGTGGGGAATAAAAGACAGGGAAAGATGAAATATGGGAAGGAAGGAATGGGAAATGATTGGAAAAGGGAAAGGGAGAGTATTTAACTAAAGTATATTTAACTATGTTTCTAAGAATTTAATACCAATAAATAAGAATATAAGACAATCTAACAGTATTAATACTGAACAAATGTAGGTAGCAAGTACTATTAATATTATAATTCAGCCAAATTATGTGACTTTTCTAATTTCAAGCACTCTTCCTCTGCAGCCAAATACCTTCATATTTCTCAGTTAAGGATACAGCATTTGTATGTAGCAGTTTTGAAAAATCCCAGAACATTTTACTGACCTCATGTGAAACTTATATATACAGTATGGACAGAACATGGCGAAACAAACTAGCTTCAGGCTAGCAAAAGAATGTGAGAAGACTGTATACTCCCCTTATTTATTCAGTTTATATGCTGAATATATATTAAGAGAACCTGGATTAAAAGAAGGTGAATGCGATGTTAAAATTGGAGGAAGAAGCATCAATAACCTGCTATCCTGGAAATACTAGGTAAGGTAAAGGTAAAGGTTCCCTCGCATATATGTGCTAGTTGTTACCAACTTTAGGGGGCGGTGCTCATCTCTGTTTCAAAGCTGAAGAGGCAGCGCTGTCTGAAGACGTCTCTGTGGTCATGTGGCCGGCATGACTAAATGCCAAAGGCGCATGGAACTCTTGTTATCTTTCCACCAAACTGGTCCCTATTTTTCTACTTGCATTTTTCCATGCTTTCAAACTGCTAGGTTGGCAGAAGCTGGGACAAGTAATGGGAGCTCACTCTGTTACGCAGCACTAGGAATTCAAACCACCGAACTGCCAACTTTTCTGATTGACAAGCTCAGCGTCTTAGCCACTGAGCCACCGCATCCCTTCTAATACTATATATTTGAATACTAGATAGCCAAAATTGCAAATGATCTACAAACTCTAGAATAAATGGAGCATGGTGAAAAATTGGATAAAATTAAATATAAATAAAACCAAACTAATGGTAATAAGTACAACAACCGGCCTTACAATTGACAACAAAGATATCAAAGTGGTGGATAGTTTGTGCCTTTTAAGATCAACCATCTATAGTAAAGAACAAGCAGGAAAAAATATGCAAATGCAATGATTTGCAAACCTTTGAATACCTATAAAGCAGGGGTGGGTTCTGAATCCTGTTACTGCCGGTTCACTCAGTGACGTGCTGCGCAAGTGCTTTGCGTGCCACGCACATGAGCAGCACTTAATAAAAGCAAGATGAACTGACTCGGGGGCATGGCAGGCCCGGGTCACTGCTGATTCCAGCGAACCGGGCCACCAAGTTATTAACGGTTCCATAGAACTGGTCAAAACCGGTAGGAACCCACCTCTGCTACAAAGAGCATAATTGTACAACCAATGGTATTTCTCTGTGATATTCGATGGAAAGAAAAGATGACCATGAAGAAGCAGGATAAGACGATTATTGAAGCTTTGGAACTTTAGTGATGGAAAAGACCCCTGAAAATACAGAGGACAGCCCCGAAAAACAATAAATGAATCACAAATCAACCCAACATTTTCACTCAACACACATCAGACTCAAATTATCCTATTTAGGACGCATTATGAGAAGACCTAGCTCTCTGATGCTTGGAAAATGGAAGGAAAAAGAAGAGGACCATCAGCAACAAGATGGATGGACACTGTTACAGTGGTGATGAGTGCACCATTGGATGCCCAGGCTTAGGGACAGATTGTCATGAAGAAAATCGATCTATGTGGTTTCTAAGAATAAATAATGACATGATGGTATTCATAAATTACATGGATTATATATTCTCTTGAGCTCCAATTAAACCAATATCATTCATTATTTATACTGACATCTATTACTTCTTAAAGGTTCGTTGCGCCAATACACTTAATCAGGATGACTGTTTATCTTTATTTTGTCTATTTCCACGTGGATAACCTCAAGTGAAGGATATTCACCATTAAATTCTGCATGGCTATCTTTATAAGACAATAAGTGAATAATTGCTAGACTAGATGTTATGATCTGTAGTTACCACATAAATTATATATAAAGAAAATGCTAGAAGTGCCAGAAAAATAATGTATTCATCTATTTATCTATCTATTCTAAAAACTTATATAAAAATAGTTTTATAACATTTTTATAACTTTTCCCACCTTATATTGTGAAATAGGCATTTCCATAGCTATGCATTTTTATAAAGCTACTATGAATTTTTCAATAAAAAGGAAAAAGCTACTTTATCCTATAATACTACATTTCTTAATGTAATTCTGCTGCACAGGGAAGTCATATAATCCTAGGAAAGACGCAGCTGATACAAAAAGTTGCATACAGATGCTACAACAACCCCCCTCATACACAACAGATATATTTTTCATCATCAAATGCAAAACACTGCAAAGGCTTAATTGGAACTGACTTAATCACTCTGGGGAATCATCTTTGCCAGATAAAAATCAGGGGAATGCTACTTGATTCTCCCAGACACTACAGCATTCTCAATCCTTTTGTATTCATTCCCTTTTCATTCCCATACTATTTTAACAACTATATTAAACTAAATATAGAAATAAATCCGCTGAAATAATTTAATGTACAACAATACACAAGGGAGCCCTTTTTCCCTCCTCTATCAACACCTAGTGAGATATTTAAAAGTGAGTATTCTACAACACTGCTTGCCTGTGGTAATGATCTGGATGGGAACCAATAAATTAAAGCCCATGCCAGCAAAATGGAGGTTTTGTTAATGGATGGCTCTTCTATCTGGACAAATAGATTGGAATGGATAATAATGTGCTTCCTATTTTTCATTTTAAAAATCAGCAGAGCTATTGCTGAGCACGAAAGCAGCACTTTCACTGGAACAATTTCTATAATGTTTATGATTTCTTATATGAAAAAAGATTGACAGCCTTTTGAAAAAACCTGGCTAATTTAAAATGTTTAGAATATTAAACCAGACATTTTGAAAGTGATATGTTTACAGGTAAACCTCTCTATCTTTTCAAATGATTCATTTAGTGAAAAAATGAATTGGAAGTTTGTGTTTACCAATGTAATAAAATGTGGTAAAAGTTAATCTGGCAACTACCCCTTCATTTTGCTGTTTACTAAGTATCTTTTTGTTCTGTCCTTCTAATTGTTTTTTCTGCTGCTGCTTGTTTCATCTACTATATTTGTAAGTTCATATAGTATGTCTCTGATTTTTTCTTTGATGCTTCTAAACTATTTTAACAATTTTGTCGTGTTTAAGAGTTTATTTCTGTTTTTTAATAGTTTTATTTCTGTTATTTAAGAGTTTTAATTCTGTTTTTTTATTTTATTTCCCTTGGAAAACTTCAATATATGACAACTAAAAAAATAGAAATGTTTAAAACATTATGTTTGGCCTTTAGAATATACGTCTGTTCACTAGATGTACCTGTTAACATTTCTTATGGACAAAAATAAAAGCAATATTTCTGATATGCCTTTTCAGAGTTTTCAAAAATTTAGTTCTTTGAAGCAAAATGTTACAAGTTTGGGGCATCACTACTGACTCTCTATAAAATGATAAACCTTATTTTAGTATAATAGGGATTCACACAAATACACATGGTTTAGTTTACTCTAATCATTAACCTCTTTCCTAAGAATCAGATTATGTATTATAGGCACCAATATATTGTAAAATATATTCCAATATTCTGTTTTGTTCTCAATATTCTAAAGTTGTTTTACTGAAAATATCATTTTTGCAATGCATTCAAATGTATTGGAATTTCAATATAAAATCCTGAATCACTCTTCCCCTCACTCATGCAGCCTAGAAGACCTAGTCAGAGCGAAATTAGTCTTTTACACATTGAGTGTAGTTCTTCCAGTTATTTGTACAAAAGGGAATCAGTTCTATACTTTCTACAAACCATCAGGAACTTTATAAATCAATGTTAAAATTCTGGTGTGCTTCATCACTTTTCTTAGAGCACAAATGCTTCCCTGCTCAGTTCCTCATAAATATACAAGTAGAATATTTATACGAAAAAAATCAAGGTAGACAGATAAGCTTTGTGACTTGACAAATAGCCGCTCCATGAAGTACCTCAGCTATTTACCTGCTGCTGGACTTTTCTTACTAGAGGAAGGTCAGATGCTTATAAATCAATAACCTCATTGTACATCTTCCAAAAGAAGTGGCTGCCATACAAGGAGATTCAGGTTTTGATTAAAGAAGAAAACCAAAAAAACATTTTTGACAAGTTGAAATTCTTAAGCAATATGAGGTCCTTCATCTGTATGCAGGACCAGGTACAGTATGAAGCATCAAACCTCAGCACCTGAGATGACTACCACTATAGAGGCTACATGAAAAGCTGACAGATAAAAGTAGCAGGAAATGAAAAACTCAAAGAGCACAGCCATCAAATATGTCACAACATGAAAATAAAGCAGTGGTTTAAATTACAGTAATGAGTGCTAGATGAGTCAGTGTCCCGCCAATCCAGTGACAGAGGACTGGTTAGGAATACAGGAAGAGGGTTTAGCAGTCCTCTAGGAGAAGGCTGGTTGTACATGTATGGATTGGGGACCTATGAGTTTGAACAAGGAACAATATGAACAAAGAAGAGGAAGAGGATGTTATAACTCACCCTCAACCTAGCAGGCATTTCCCTCTTCATAGCCTTCAGGTACCAAGTCAGAATCAAGCATAATCAATGCTACTTCAGCCTGAGGCCTGAAATCTGACTCAAGAACGATGCTATTCTAAGCATTCACACAAGTTCAGATGTCCCATATAACAAACCTTCATGAACAAAGCAAAGATGTCTCTAAATCACGGGTGTCAAACTCGTAGGGTCACATTGCTGTCACATGACATTTTGTGACCTTTTCCCATTTGCAGAGGTGGGATGAGTGTGGCCTGTGCATGATGCATCTGGCCTGTGGGCCCCCAGTTTGACACCCTGCTCTGAATAATCCCTTCCTAAAAAGTCCTCCTCTAGGAGTTAGAGCAAAACTCCAAGATTTGATTAAATGACATATGAAAAAAACCTCTAATTAAAAAAAAGAGATATGATAAAAAAAGGAATTTAAGATAAACACACTGATAAACACGTATGAACGTCTGATATTCCATGCAATAATAAACTCATATGTGTGAATCAGAGACCACAATGACGAACTAAAAATGCGATGTAATCCTATTCAAAATATCCTCAGATTCTTTTATCAAGACATATTGCTTGATAATAGATTTGACATGAAGGAAGATTAAGTTTATGCTTTCCTTTCAAACAGAACACTAAATAGTCAGTTTGGTAACATATTGTACACATTATCAAGAAATGTTGGTGCAATTACAAAATGTCATTAATGAGAAGTACGTTACAGGCTACAGACATTTAGTTTGGCCAAATGCCAAATACTCTAGCTATTAACTTAGCAGGTTTTGCTTCTGTTACATGAGGCTACTAGACTACAGAAATAGTGAAGCCATGGGGGATTGTGTTAACCCTTTTGTGAAGCTTAATAGCTTTAATAACAGCAGGATGGACAATTAAAAAATGAAGAGCCTGGAGAAAACTGTGGCAAATGTGCTAAATGTTTCAAAAACATATGACAAAGGAAGCAAATACACTGTTACCTGGTACGCCAGCAAAAATGAACTCAATGGAAATTAAAGGCATATCCAGATACAACTAATTTGAGAAGTAAAGCCACGTTTTATTTAGAAGTTCAAACTTGTAATAAGCAATTTAACTGTGAAGAAATAAGAAAGATAGCTAAATTCAGCAGTGCATTGTTCCAGTTTTTCCAAACCATTTTTCAACGAAGGCCAATTAACAAACATTGCAATGTATTTATGTACTTATGTACCAATAGGAATACAGCTAAAGTAGGTGAGGTTAGTTCAATCACAATTATAGTCCACAGAGCTCTAGAAGCTCGTAACAAACAGTACAATCTCTAACACATGGAGAGAAAACAGGAACAAAAAGACAAACGGACATAAATTGATTGTTTAAAAAAAATAAAATAAAGGAGGTCTTTACCAACTTCTGAAATGCTCCTAACTAGAATATAAGTTTTATTCAGGATAAACCAGGTATGGACTTTTATTTACTGACAATCAGTCAGACATAAAAAGGAAGAGCACAAAATAAAGGTTGGTATAGAACAGGGGTGTCAAACTTGCAGCCCATGGGCCAGATGCGTCACGTGCTGGCCCCAGCCCCACCCAGTTTAGCGAAGGGGGGGAAGTCCCATTACATCATGTGATGACGCTGTGATGATGCGCGTTTGACACCACCTGTATAGAAGAAACAAGGATACAAAAGGTAATGCAATGATTGTGGGTAAGTCTAGGATCTATTCTTCTTTGTAAGAGCATGGTTGGCAAAGTTCTGCTTTTTAAACCATGTTAAACCGATCTTTGAAGCTATAGTATAATTTTCATGCATTTCACATCACACAGTGGCATGACATTATGCCACTGATTTTGACAACTGTATAACAGGGTTTCAGTGGTTTAAAAATGGGTCTTTGGGGCCTCAAATAACTCTAAGCCTCTGTTACTTTGGGCCAGAACCTCTCTTTAATCCCAACCAAAAGTTTTCAAGGGTCTCAGGAATTACTGATACTCAGAAGAAGGCTTCTGAAGGTAACTCAAGAGACAAATTCATTTTATAGAAGGTAGTCTTTCAAATATTTTGCCTCTAATGCATTCAGAATTATTTGTACACTCCAAACTTTGAAGTCTCTCAGCAGTTAACAACAAACACTAATTTAAAATCAAGATTTTAAAACTGTAAAAATAATAATTAAGACAAACAAGTAAAATAAACAAAATTATTAATGTTACCAGCTAAAATCAGCAGTTAAGAGTCTATACAAAATGATGTGTTTTAACTGTCTTTTAAAAAGCTAATAAAGCTTGTAAATGCTAATAAAAATGTAACATCACTCAACTACATACTAGAGTGTCATTGAGTAATGTTCTAAAGAACTTATACTCAGAAACCAAACAGAAGCCAGAACTTCTTTAGGAGGAGTCACAGGATTTCTATATGCAACTTCTATTTACAAATAGATTACAGCATTCTGGACCAATTGAGATTTCTAAATACACTTCAGAGAACGCTATCAGAATACCTTTCAACACCTTTCAATATGCTAAACAGCTCCAGAGCTGTGCGTTTCTCTGTGAACCCTAAGCAAGTCAGAAAACCTCTTTCTGAAAGGCTTATTTATATAAATTTTAAAAACTTCAGTCATTAAATGAATGGTTGTAAGTCAAGGAGTAGCTGTATAGGAGTGGCACAAAGGCTTGCATCTTTCATTGTTCTTTTTCCTGGTGCATCTACTAATATAAAGGTAAGCAAATTTGCAACCCATCAGTTGCGTATGAAATCCATGTGCCCAAATCACATTGCTGAAATCCAAAAACAAAGCCACCAGTTTTCAGCACCACTTTTTATCTATTTATCTATTCGACTTACAAAAACACCATATTCCTACAGTATATTTGAAAAATCATACAAACATATTTGTGAACATATTCAATTTGCCTCCCAATGATAATATACCATTGGACACTTGAATGTCAATTAAAATGCACACACACACAAATGCAGTTTTATTAGTAGCCACAGTGTTATGAAACAACATAGGTTTTGTGCACCTATGAGAAAGGATATTACTGTCATAAAAAGTTATTTATGCATTGCATTGTATGTAGATTACTCATTCATCTTTGCAATGAGAAGCAGAAGCTTTTTTTTTTAATCCTTCCTTTTCTTTATAGAGAAATTTGAAAATTTACTATAATCCCATTTTATATCTGGCCTTTATATTTCTCCCTATGCTTCTATCCATGGTCTGTGATCAATATTCTTATCAATTTTTTTCAAGCTATTAAAAGGCTTAATTTCACCTGTTGAACTATAATAAGGGCAACAATTTCAGTATTCACAAAAACCTGTCAGGTAAATTCCCTACTGCACAACAGGCAGTTACTCTTTTGACTGTACCAAAAGCAACATGCATGAATTTTTAAAAGTCTTTGACTCCTCTGAATTATAAGTATTAAATTCTGTAATCTACTTCAGTTCAAATGCATAATGAAAGATTACTTAAGATCAAGTGATGCTAAACATTTCGGCTTTCTTCTTAAAATCATCATCCAGTACCTGGGGATTATGTGTCTGGATGAGGAAAAACAGACTCAGTAACTTGATCTGACTAAGTAACTTTGTTTTATCGGCTTTATTCTGGGGACATTGTATCTTTAGTTTTTAATAGGGTTGCACTTCTCCATGCAAGACTAGTGTACAATCTGGGAGTCCCCTAAGCTTAAAAAGCAGTTGACAACTTTTGGCCAAAAGGGACTTTGCAGAGGTTTATCTGATACACTGGCTGAACCAAAACGCCCTTCATCAGGCACTCATTCATGCCATTGTCACCTCTCAGGTGAACATCTGAACTGCGGTCTACGTAGAACTGTCATCCAAGAACAATAAAGCGGCATGGGCAGTGATAAGTACAGTGCAAAATATCCACATGTTCCTGCTACTTTGCCTGCTTGTTTCCAAGTAGAATCTGAGGTATAAGTTATTCCTTATAAAATCTTTTCTAGCTTAGAGCCTGGCTACTCGGGGAACATCCTATCTCCATATGTTTCTACCCATCCAATGAGATCGCCTAGATGGACATTCTTCATATCTCACAGATGCAACAAAACTCAGGAAATATGCCTTCATTCTAATGGCTCCTGTCCTGTGAAATTATGTCCATTCAGAAATCCATATTGAACTTTGAAGAAAGGGGATAGGAAGAGCATCAATGCTTCTGAACATTGGTGTTTGAGAAGACTAGTGAGAATATCATGGACAGACCACTAAACAAACAAATGGATCATGATATATAAATCAACCAAGAGTTTGCACTCAAGACACAAATGACCAAGCTCAAATTAGCCTACTTTGGATGCATTATATGAAAAACTATCTCTCTGGAAAGACTCTAATGCTGGGAAAGATGGAAGGAAAGGAAGGAAGGTCATTAGTATCAAAATGAATGAGTCAGTTACAGTAATGATAAGTGCATCATTGGAAGAGCTGAAGAATCAAATTAAGAGACAGGTCATCATGGAAAAAATATAACTCTGTGGTTGCTAAGTACTAAGAAAGACTTGATGACATATCATCATCATTGTCATCAGAGATCTGTACTGCTTTGATTTTCCACAATATATTAAATACCTGGTTGTTTCCCTAAACTTTGGTTAGGATGGCAGTGGATTGGTTTTTGGTTCTGTCTTCCCTTCAGCTGTACCCTTCTTCTTTGCTATACATGATTTTCTTTTTAACTTTTTAATTGTAAATCACTCAGAATCACTGTAGAGTCAGATGACTTTGAAGTGGAAATGATTTAGGTAAAATATTTACATTTTTAAAAATAGTCTAAGGTAATAAATTCCAAAAGTCAACAAAGCAGGGATTCCAGGAGCTATGATGCTACACAAAATAATCATGAATCTACAAAAAATCTGCAATTTTTAAAAGTTATTTCTTCCAGGATCAGTGGGCTCTCAGAAGAGTAAAATTATGTTGTTAGTTTTTCCAACATTAGCTTAAAATCGAAGCAACTTGACCAGTGGTGGGAATCTTTTTTTTTTACTACCGGTTCTGTGGGCGTGGCTTTGTGGGCATGACATGGCTTGGTAGGCATGGCTTGGTGGGCATAGCAGGGGAAGGATACTGTAAATCTCCATTTCCTCCCCACTCCAGCGGAAGGTTACTGCAACATTTCCATTTCCTCCCGATCAGCTGGGACTCAGGAGGCAGAGAATAAATGGGGGTGGGGCCAATCAGAGGTAGTATTTACCAGTTCTCTGAACTATTCAAAATTTCTGCTACTAGTTCTCCAGAACTGGTCAGAACCTGCTGAATACCACTTCTGAACTTGACTATATATTATATTTCCTATTTCAAAGTGACAGCTGAAAAAAATATTCAAAAAATAAAGTGTCATTTCTGCTCTCAGATACTAGGTAGTGCTGCATGTATCATGCAACTTAGCTCTTTTTATGATGAACTGTCCAGTGAAAATGTTACAAGATTCTTTTAAGAACTATAAATATTTGAAAAGCTTTACTCAGATTTAGAGTAAAGGAGTAAATAAGAGGAAGGTATGAGTATAGAACCAGATTCAAAGCCATTATGGAAACTACATAGTTCTTTCTAAGTTCTATATCATTTATTTGGTCATGTAAACTCAAAGTAGATAAAATTTTAAAAATAGAGTTTCTTCACTGTATGACTCCATATTTTGTTGACAATAATATTCTACTCCTTAAAGTACAATTGGACAATTGCAGCACAAAATTTTAAATGTATTATACAAGCATAAACAAATGCATGTGTCAAATCACAACATTAACATTGTAGGTTCCAGCAATTTGCTTCACGGGAAATATTACTTTCAAAAATATGAAATAAACTTCTATTTAATGTTCTTTAAAAATTATTCATACTTCTCAGAAGGGAATTCTGAGATATGGAGAGAGGCTTATGTCAAGTGATGACACAATAAGCAATTGTGCTAAGAATATATGCAGAGCCTCTGGCCAATCTCAACACAGAGACAACTGATATATGCGCTTCTCTGCTAAGTTATTTAGGACTTTTATACTAGTATCAAGAATTAGGATAGGTAGCAAATGGACTGAACATGTGAGATGATTCCTCTTCTGAGGAAATGGAGATATTGTTGTTAATTCCTGATGTGAAAGTAGACATCATTGAAAAATATCAAACATTAGTCAATCAACTTTCCTTCAACTTCAGGCTATCAATATCTATATGCTTAGGTATAGTTATCTCAACTTTAAAACATATCAAAGTCCTTTTTCTAAACTTTTGAATACAATCCTCAGTAAGAAAAAAACTGGAACAATGAAGTCATGATTAAACGAGCATCCAATATACAGACAATGTTACTACCAGTAAAAGCACAGGTAGTCCTCACTTAACAAAAATTCATTCAACAACCATTTGAAGTTACAGTAGCACTGAAAAAATGATACTTACATCCAGTTCCTAAAGTTACAGGCACTGTAACATCCCAGTGGTTATGTGATTAAAATTCAGGCACTTCGCAGGCCACTCATAGTTACAACCCGCAGGGTTGTCAAGTGCCCGAATTTTAATCACATAACCACTAGGATATTATAACACCTGTAATTTACTGCCTACCTCTCCCATCTATACCTTTTGGTTGTCCTGCACAGTAACACACCTTAGTGGAAGTGGAGACACCGCAGCATTGGGTCAAGGGCACTCAGCAGTTTTCTCTTATTTCCATCTCTTATTCTAACTTTTAATCATTCATCCTTTATTAAAAAACATTTTCTTTCTATTCTATCTCCTGCCTACAAAAAAAAAGAAAGGAAAGAGAGAGGAAAAGGAAGGCAAATCAAAACACCACCAAAAATGAAAAATCATCTATCCATCATCTCTTGCCCGCTTCAATACTTTAATTGCTATGCTTTTTTATTTTTTATTTTTTTATTCCTTGGGGCAAGTTTAAGGCAAAGAGAAATTCTCTCCCTTCCAATCACTGTTCACCTACTTCGCTCCAGCACCAATCTTAGTTGTTCTTCGGTTGTCCCACCTTTGTAGCAACCATCTTTAAGTTGCCTCTTCTTCTGGCTGTGGCTAAGAGGGACAGGAGAGCTGCATCTCTCCTCTTTGCTTCACCACCCTTACAAGGACGTCTTTGGCTCCTCTTGGAGCCCACAAATTAGGCCCACAAAGTCAGCACAAAGTCCTTTCCTGGCTAATTTTCTGTTACTATTTTTCCTGTCTACCATCAGAGTTGTTTTTTAAAAGCTGGTCTTAAAAACAATAGCATCCTCAAGGGGAGAAAAGAAGGATTAAAGTGATAAAAGTAGCATTGCAGCATCACAAAAGAAGCCCTGCCTTTGCTTCTGTGTGCCCAAAAGCGACAGAACTAAATTTCTGCAATATTGATTTCCAGAGAGAAGTTCTCCGAGGATGGACTACAGCACAAGTCTGGAAGACAAAACCTCTGGATCCCGGTGACCAATCCAGATTGGATCCTGCAACATTATCCTGGGATACATATATTCATCTTAATTCATTAATATTAATCTTGTCCCAATGAATGTCTACAGCTGCTGCTGCTTGGAAGACATTGAAAGAATGTGATGATTATTTCTGATCACAATATGTTTCTTAACATTAAATATATTTGTTCGGATTTTCTCATGTGTCACAAAACATATTTATATATTAGTGAACATTGCTCTTCAGTATGAAGGCTACCAGACTGATATATGTTCTTAAAACATACTATAAATAACTAAACACATTGTTCACAATAAAAATATAAATTAAGCACTCTAAAAAGCCTTGCATAATAATAGAAATTCTAAGAATTGAAGTCCATTTATCTTAAAGTTGTCAAGTTTGAAAAAAACACTGGTCTAGACATATAAAGTCTTCATCTGGTTCTAAAAAAATACCTGACTTTGTCAGGGAAGCCTTTTAGCAAATGCGACATTTTACAAGTTTGGTATCATTGCTGGCTTAGCTTTTAAAAATAAGTAATATCTTAATACCTGGTCAGCTTAACATAGAAGCTGCAGTCTTTTAAGACAGTCACATCTCAAATACTTTGAACATGAGTTTTACAATGAATGAAGTTTCTAAAGAATCTTTAAAAGAACACCCACACTCAGTGTCTAAACGAGGTGTGTCCAATCTGTGGTTTGCCACATGCAGCCCTGGACAACTAGTAATGCTGCCTCACAAGATCATACACTTTTAACATCATTAGGTAACTTACAGGTGAAACTCGAAAAATTAGAATATTGTGCAAAAGTTCATTTATTTCAGGAATGCAACTTAAAAGGTGAAACTAA
>JANHFT010009392.1:233248-253893 GCA_032467955.1 Pseudoxenodon macrops
ACTTCCGAAGGCAAGCTGTTCCACTGGTTGATTGTTCTCACTGTCAGAAAGTTCCTCCTTATTTCTAGGTTGAATCTCTCTTTGATCAGTTTCCATTCGTTATTCCTTGTATGGCCTTCAGGTGCTTTGAAAAATAGCTTGGCCCCCTCCTCTCTGTGGCAGCCCTTCAAATATTTGAATACTGCTATCATGTTCCCCCTGGTCCTTCTGTTCGCTAGACTATCTATGCCCAGTTACTGCAACCGTTCTTCATAGGTTTTGGTCTCCAGTTCCCTGATCATCCTAGTTGCTCTCCTCTGCACTTTTTCTAGAGTCTCAATATCTTTTTTATAGTGTGGTAACCAAAATTGGGTGCAGGTGCGGTCTAACTAAGGCTTTATAGAATGGTATTAGTACCTCACTTTATCTAGATTGTATCCCTCTGTTAATGCAATATTGTATTGTATTTCTGTTAATGCAATTTAGTATTGCATTGGCTTTTTTGGCTGCTGCTGCACACTGCTGGCTCATGTTTAGCTGGTTTATGCTGGCTAGGGAATTTTGGAAGTTGAACTTCACACGGATTGCGGAATTCTGGGACTTGACATCTATCTATATAAACATTGTCAAGGTTGAAAAACACTGGTTTAGGAAATAAAATAAAATGGAGCCCTGAGGGACTCTATGACCAAATTGCCATGAAGCAGAAAATTAATCCTCCAGCACCACCTTCTAGAAAAATCTATCTAAGTAGAAATGGAATTGCTTTACTGCAGGGCCCCCACATCTCCATTCTGACAACCTTTCCAGAAGGATGTTATGGATATGAGAGACAGGATTCCCATACATACTGAGGATAGATAGAGGACAGATAGAAGTCATTAGGTGAGATATCCTCTGGAAAAGACATAGTAGCAGCAGAAACTCAAAGGAGAAGGATAATTTAGAATCAGAATGCAGCTGGAAGTGACCTTGGAAGTCCTCTAGTCCAGCCCCCTGCTTAAGCAGAAGATGCTATACCATTTCAGACAAGTAACTGTCCAGTCTCTTCTTAAAAACCTTCAGTGATGAACCACTCACAATGTCTGAAGGAAAGCTGTTCCACTGGTTAACTGTCCTCACTATTAGGAAGTTTCTCCTTAATTCCAGGTTGCTTCTTTCCTTGATTAGTTCCCATCCAATGTTTCTTGTCCTGCCCTCTGGTGCTTTGGAAAATAAATAGACTCCCTCCTCTTTGTGGCAGCTTCTCAAATCTAGGGTAGGAAGCTTCAGGAAAGGGAGATTTGAGGACTTTAGCTTTTCATCTTAGGAGTTCAGTAATTCTGCCAGAGCATATGTCTTTCTCTCTGTGCAGAAACTTAATACTCAACATTATACTGTGTTTTAAATGTCTTGGGTCAAGTTGAAGTGAAAAGTTAGCAATTATTAATCTGTGTCATGGTTAAATTACATGTCTTCTACAGAATAAAATATTGAAAATCAGCAGTTTTTCCATTCCTTTGCTTAAAACTAACCCTGCTTAGTAATTTTACAATTCCATTTTTTCCTCTACAGCAGCATTTCAGCAATGTATTACTTGTAGTGTTCAGTTATTGAATAAGATTTAGTGGTGAACATCAGCAAACCCTAACATTATGGGGTGCTTCTTTGTGGAAATAACTTTGTTATTATGTTAAATAAATGCTATGAATTTGTTTCGGAAGAATCCTGCCAGACATAACATGATTATATCTGAATGCCCACCAACAATTCGGGAAGTAAGTTGAGTAGGATAATCAAAAACAAATGGATACATTTTTCACATGGATAGGAAATGAAATCATGTCAAATCATCATCATCAACCAAGGAAATTGTTGATTTATAATCAGATTTATTATTAATATTATTTGGCTGAAGTTAACATTATGAGAGTAAGTAGTTTAGGTAGTTGACATTCCTTTTAATTTCAATCAGCCCTGTAGGTAAGCAGTCATTTAATAACCATAGGCAAGAAGATGTTGCATGTTGACAAGTGAAGGACAGATGGAACGTTCTTTACAGAACGTGTGCAGGTGCATTTTCTCAGGCCAGCTGTTCTGACCCAGCCTTAGCAAAAACAAGAAACAGACTCCTTGTCATGAAAACCTTCTCTTTATTTATCTCCTGTGCTGAAAAGTCCAGGCAATAGTCCTTCAAAGAACTAACTACAGTAACAGACCTTATCAGTTCCTTGCGATAATTGCCAGGCCATGAGCTCCCAGCCACAAAGCTGCAAATTAAGTTCTGTCAAGCAGTCTTTGAGGCATGTAACAGGATGAGCCAAATCTTCAGAAATCCGAACTGTTGTCTCCTATGACCACCACTCCCCTTTCCTTCTATTTATTCCCCAGCCAGGGAGGGACCATTCAGCATCCACGTGTGCCTTGCTTCCCGAGTCGACTCCTTGTCCTCAGTTGTTCTCCTCTCCTAACAGCTCTGCTCATACATGCATCTGGAACAGTCCCCAGCTGTTCTTTCTCCCCAATTATCTCAGCCGCCAAAGGCAGCTGTCTCTCCAGTGGCTGGGAAATGTCCATAACATCACATCACATCCATCACAGAGTATCCATCAGAGCCTTCCCAGACTCCAGAGCTGGCCTAAATTCCTCCCCAACCTCCTCATCGTCTGAGTCTGCGGCCAGCTCCCACTGGCAGCTGGCAGGCCACAACAGGCACTTGAGCTACCATCATGGCTAGCATAGAAATAAAAGTGGCTGTTGCAGAGGGATGAATTTTAGCAGGCCTCTTTCATCTGTGATCCTATTTCAAGGTGGCATTAGACAGTCCTGAGAAGATACATAAATCACCTTAGAGTTTCAGAGAAAAGTGGGATTTGTGGAGTCCTTGGAGTCAAATCATCTGGAGGGCACCACATTGCCTAACATTATGGTTGTTCCACATGGCCAAGGACTTCTGACGTGACTTTTGCAGGATGAGAACGTCTTCTACTATTTGAATTTGGAGGATGGAGTTGAAGAGTTGGGATGGACCAAAGATGTTAGATGAGCAGAGATTCACCATCCATAATAAACTTCCTTTCGGCTATTCTTTGACTGGGGGGTTTTGCTTTAGAAATCATATTTAGACTATTTTAGAGTTTATGCTACAATTATCGGGTGTCTCCCATTCCACAATGGCAATGGCACAAGGGATAGGACAACAGTGCAAAAAAGGATGAGAGACAAGCGCAAGGTTACCTTTCAAAAGAGATCTGTTTTGCTCCAATTGTTTTTACTTTCTACAAACAGTTAAAAACCTGGTCTTTTTAAAATATATATATTGGTTGAGTCACTTTAGTGTGCTTATTTTTCTTTCTTTCTTTCTTTCTTTTTCTTTCTTTCATTCTTTCTTTCTTTCTTTGCTGTTTGGTGTTTTAATTCTATCTTCTGGTCAGTTGTTTTCTTTTTGTTGATGTAATTTCTTTTATTATTTGTAAGCTTCCCAGGGTCATTGTGAAGATAGAGCTCTTTGCAATTGTATAAATACATAAATAAATAAATCTCAGAAAGCTATACATATTTTTTCAGCAATCTCAGTACCGCTATACAACTGCAATACTTACAATGGGAAAAAAACATTGACAATCGCAAAGAGAATCAATTATTTTATTTTACTTTTTAAAATGTAAGTACACTTTTTACTTCAGGCTAGCTCCAAAGGCATATTTTCAGTTGCCTGCAACATATATTTCTGGCTTATTTCAATGAACTAAGACCGAAAGTTAAAAACCATCTGCACCTTCTGTTTCCGTATGAGACATTATTTATATTTTTGGCTTTGTACCCTTAGCTAAATACAGAACATGTAAAGGCTGTTAATTAACCCTTGGAGAAATGTATTTCCCAACAGCATATGGAATAGGAAGATGTTTCTAATCAAGCAGTAAAACCCCCAGGATTTATACAGATTCAAATTGTCCTATTTAATGAATCCAATGGGAATCCAATGTTAAATATTTTCTTAACATAAACTCATGTTAAATTACAGTCACAATTGTGTATCCAACTCAAAACAAAAGACACAGAATTAACATCTGAATCTTGCAAACCATCATCTGCATAAATGTTGAATATCCAGTGATGTGAATAAATGTTAAGATTTTTATATTCTTAGTCTAAATAAACTGTCTTGAAAGTGCAAATCAGTAATTCTGATAGAACCAACATCCAAATAAATATATTTAGGCTGAATATTTTCTCACAATATTACTTCCATATTTTTGGTTCAAAGTTCACAGACACAATTTTAGATAATTATTGAAAACCATTTCTTACGGTTATTTTTTTAAAAGAGGACAAATAAAGATCACCTTTAATCACCCTTTGGGAGTGCATCTTCTGGAAACATATGAATGGAATGTAAAAATCATTGGTGCAAAGGTCCAGAATATACTAATAGTATAAATTACTATTAGCTTTGTTTGGGGAGGGGAGATGGCTTAAAGGTAAGCACTTTACATGCATTGCCTGTAAGTAAGTCCAAAGTTCATTTATTCCTATCTCAGGTTGCAAGGTTGAAGAAGCTTGTTAGTTGAGATGTTGGAGCGCCATTGCTGGTAAAATAGACAGTCCTAGGCTGGATAGACAATAATAGTCTTAGCAGAGAGTTGTTTGTCATGCTTAGGTAGGAAGAGATAATGGGGCTTTTACTGGAATATTTACAATACAGGAAAAAAGAGCTATTAAAGCCTATTATGCTTGACCCCTTTTTTTTTTTACTAGTTTCTGACTTTTTGCAGAAGAAATACTGTTGTCTTTGACAGCTCTCCATGTGATCTACCAATTCTATTAAATCCCACATTTATTAAGGATCTTTTTGTGAATGTTAGTGTAGGAGTGAAAACTTGAAGTCTATAATTGTGATTATGAATATATTGGGTCCAACTGTTGCATTGATGCTGTTCTGTACAGTCCATTCATCATCAGAATAGATGAGAGGATTAGAGTCTACAGAGATGTCATCTCTTTATCTAGGCTTTCAGTCTATTGCATGTCTTTTCTGGAATGTCTGCATGTTGTGTTGAGTGCTCAGGAGACATAAGGTTTAGTCATAGATTTATTGTTGATGTGTGCCATAGGGGTGATAACTGTACAGTTCAGGAAATAATGGCCACCTCAACAATCATGACTCTTTTTCTGGACCTTGTTTTTCCTATTAGACTGGAAAGTGATGAATCTTACAGAAGCAGACAATCTTCTGGCAAGCCATACCCCGATTACATGAATTTAGTTAGGCTTCCAGGGCCTTTAGAGACTGTAAAAATGATATGGTCAAATCATTAGAAAGAAGCTATACATTCTTCTTTAAGAAACTCTGGGAGTGGTGCTGGCGTTTGCACCTATTTGTTGTTTTTCTATCCAAAATGTTTAAAAACCACATCACTAATTTTTTACATTAAATAGTATGTTGCAGGGAGGGAGGATTGTTGTAGAAGCTACCAAAAGAGATAAGTGGCTATATGCAGTCTTCACTCCATAGGTTCAATTAAGGCCAGACAATTTCCAGGTGAGGTAGTTCTGGCAGAATCTATTGATAGGGATAGAATCAAGATCATGTGAAGTGTTAATACCTTATAATGAAGTGTTAATACCTTATAATGCCTTGGTAAGGCCACAGTTGGAATACTGCATCCGGTTTTGGTCACTACAATGTAAAAAAGATGTGAGACTCTAGAAAGAGTGCAGAGAAGAAGAATAAAAATGATTAGGGGACTGGAGACTAAAACATGTAAAGAACAGTTGCTGGAATTGAGTATGTCTAGTTTAATGAAAAGAAGGACTAGGGATGACATGATAGCAGTATTCCAATATCTAAGGGGCTGCCACAAAGAAGAGGGAGTCAACCTATTTTCTAAAGCACCTGAAGACAGGCTAAGAAACAGTGGATAGAAACTAATCAAGGAGAGAAACAACCTAGAACTAAGGAGAAAGTTCCTGACAGTTAGAACAATTAACTAATGGAACAACTTGCCTACAGAAGTTGTGTTTGCTCCAACACTGAAAGTTTTTAAGAAGAGATTGGACAACCATTTGTCTGAATAGTATAGAGTCCTCTGCTTGAGCAAGTGATTGAACTAGAAGACCTCCAAGGTCTCTTCCAACTCTGTTATCCTGTTATTTTTACAACAAGAGTTGTGTCAGGATGGCCCATCCATGAGAATAACAGATGACAGTGGATCCTGAATGCTTCAACTGCTTCAAAGGAGACCTTTATCTCTTAGAAATATCTCCCCACCAATCTTTACAGAGCTTTGCATTCACCAATTTTGATGCCCACCTGAGCTGATGACAAAAAACAAAATATGAGTGGCTGCTTTAGTTTTCTGTGTTTGTATTCCTCTATACTCAGTTGTAAATTAATTTTTAATTAAAGTCTTTTTCTCTCAGGTCCTAATTATGTTATTATGGTTTTGAAATGACTGCATAATTATACAACAGCATATAAATTTGCAAATAAACTTGTCCAAATCCTGTGACTACTATTAAGGAGTTGACTTCTGAATATCTCCTCCTGCCCAAACCACACATATTGAGATCTGAATTTTGGTTGCTGACCACGTAAATGCCTGTTCTTCTAGTTCTGTTGTTTTCTTAAAGTATGTTTGTTTTAGCTGTATTACCGAAAAAAAATATCAATATATTTGCAAGATGCCAATCCAAGGCTCCATAGTGTTTTGTGGTCACACGGCCTTTTCAGGAAACACTGAAGAAGAAGACTCTATGTTTCAAATAATTCCACACTGGCATAAATATGTCAGAGTTTTAAAAAAGATTTGTTTTCAAAATTATAAATGATCTCTCCAGCAAGGATATATTAATATCCATGTACCAGTATCCAATCTGTAAATTTTTACAAGTTATGGAAAGACACTGAGATGCCTACAATGGAGGAATTGTTGGTAAAAATGAAAAAAATTCACAGAGATGGCAAAATTGACTGGCTTGATTAAGAAAAAGACAATAACTACAATAGTTAGTGACTGGAAAGTCTTTACAGAATTTTTTTTCTTTTTTACTTGAAACAGAAAAAATTAACTTGAGATTTAGCGACTTGATAATTAGAATGGGTAGAATGTGGAAAGAAAGGAACTATGATATAAGCTTAGAGAGGATAATATACCATATTCATCCATCCATTCATCCAATTGTAAAGATTGTAAAGATCAAAAGACACATCTATATTTTTATTTTTATTTTTTCTTTCATCTCCTTTCCACTTATCACTTTTCTTGTACTCTCTTTTTTTCTTTAAATTTGTATTGATTTTACTTTGCCAAAAAAAAACCTTCTTTAATAAAAATTAATTTAAAGAAAAAGTTAACTTGTTTCCAAAATGTAATTGAGTAAACGCTCTCAGAATTGCTACTTAGCATAAAGATTGGCTATATTACCTGGGAAATCTGGAGATGTAGCCTCAACAGTTCCAGAGACATCAGGCTAAGGAAATTACATTATACCATAGACATGTTATTTAAACATTCCTGAATCAGAAGCCATACCTGAAAGTTTTCTATTATCTCATGTTCTATCTCCTTACCCCTTTCCCGTTAGCATCAGAAAAATTTCAAATTCACTTTCTTAACATTTCATTCTCACTGAAGGGGCCTCCCAGTATGATATTCCTGAACATACTGTCTTAGCTGTGAAGAAATGCTTGAATTATTTGCTGATGATAGAAACAGTCCAGGTGGTCAGGCATGTAACTGCTCAACAATCTTGGGTGCATTATTGAGCAGGCTAACTCAGCATTCATCATGCCTTTTGCTAGCTAACTACAAAAACAAATCTCCTTCAAAATGCATTTCATGTACAAGCTCACAAGGCAACCCCCTGCTTTCCCTTTTCCCTCGCCTTGGTGACAGCATGTTGACTAATTGTTGCGGCAAGGAACTCTGCCTGAACTTTTGTCTAATCCAAACACAAAAACATAAATAAACCCGCACCTCACTCAGCAAACTATCAAAAGTTATGCAATCTTTGCTAATGCAAGGAACGGCCTGTAAAAGAAACTTTCCATCTGCTGTTCAGGAAGCCAGTTCGGATTGTGTAGTCTACTGCAGCCATTTCCCCCACTACTATCAAATAGTAAATATACTGAAATGTATAAATAAAGTAGGAAACCAACTAATATATCAGAGATGTCATAGATAAACTGGAAAAAATGTGTGAGGGAGGGAAGCACATCAACTCCAGAATATTTCCTGTCACTACACACACATACATATGCTTTAGATGGTGAATACGTGTATGGAAAGGAAGTTTTTTCTGAGAGACCTTAGCAGTGCAGCAAGTTTTGGGCCTACTTCAAAGTGGCAAAGGCCAGGGCCTAGGACGAGAGAGGGGAAAAAAGGGGGGGACCCAGAAACTAAATCTCTTTTAATCCTTGATGGCTACCTCTGAAACAGTATTATATCTAATAAATCCTACACATACTCACTGCACACCTTTTTTAAAAGGTGAAGAAAGGACTCTCAAGGAGCCCCATATTCTTTTCTGGAATGCCTTCAAATTTCTCCTTCGCTTCCAAGTAAGGCTTCAACATAGTTCCCTTTATTGTTTTTTAACTAGCTGATGACCATTGCAAATTAGTTGCGAAAGCTTAGCTATAATGTCTGCTTTTGGCGGTGTGACCTTCTTGACAAAGTGTAGAAAGACCTAAGTTTTCCTACTTTTAGGAGCCAAAAATCTATGGATTAATGATTTTTACCTCTGTAGAAGGGATGACAAGGGGGGTGATGATAGCTTCAAAGAAGGGCAGGGCTTGAACTTGGTGTGTATTTATTCTGTGTCTAAATTGTAGCGAGTTTAATGTTAACAGGTAAATTAATTCTATCAGAATCCTAGAACTTATATTTATTTGACTTCTCACAGCAAAAGATTACATCATCTTTTTCAGTGATTAGCCTCTTAATTTAAATGAAATTATCTGGGTAGACTACAAAAAGAAGCTTGGGAGTTATACAGGACTATAGTATATGGGTTTATGATTTCTGCTCCCTTAAGTAGAATATGATCCCTGATATTCAACAGGAAAGTAATCCCCCAAAACAGAAAATGACTAATTAATTGGGCCTTATTTCCTAATTAGGTGGCACTACCTAGCCAACCTCAAAAACTGGCTAATATTTAAATGGAAGACCACCAGAAATTACAATGACTGCAGAATAAATTAATAAATTAAGAGAGTGGGACCTGAAGACATTTCTATATTATTGCCAAGAGAAACACATATTCTTACTCATAAAATTATAAAAAAGCTAAGCTCAACTGAAAGAAGACTTTATTTTACCTTTACTTTGTATGTGGCTTACATACCTATCATGTTCCTAGCATAGGATCCTATGGGCAAATTACAAATTGCTATGCGTTGCATTGTAATCCACCGTTTTTGTACGCGCGGGTGATATTGCTGCATGTACAGTTGACGTGGTGCTTTGATTGTGATGTTTCATCTACCATTTTTCATATTTTGACCTTCTGCCATGGATATTATTGGTTTCTAAATCTAGCACTAATATTAGAGACTCAAGATTAAACTGGCATTTCAACTGCAATTTTATTTGGCTGGGGATAACCTTTTAAAATGGACTCTTTCATATACTTAGCCCAGAGGTGGGTTCGTACCGGTTCGTACTGGTTCTACCGAGTAGGTAGTAGGTCGCTGGTGATGTCACGGGGCCGGTTCTGTTGCTCCGTGGAGGCCGACATCATTTTTTGGGAATTTCTTTTTTGGAAAAAAAACTTTTTGCTTCTGCCGAGTTTCCGGCGCTGTGCATGCATCACCATCTTATTTTCTGCCTTTTTAATAAATTTTTCGGGGCTTTTTTTTACTGCGCATGCGCATGCGAGGCACGCCCACGCAGCACAGGAGGCAGCGAACCACCGGCAAGATAAATTAGAACCCACCCCTGACTTAGCCTCATCTGAAAAGAGTTAAGTGTCCCCTCAGTCTGAAAGATGACTATGGAAAAGCCTATTGTAGTGGCCCTGCAGTTTGAGATTAAAAGAAATCCACCATGGATTTTCATGAAAAGAAATTTGAAAAGTCTGTGAAAACAGGCTCTTTTGATTCCACTGGAGCCCACTTTTCTCCACCTAAAGTTTTTTTTTTTTTACAAGAGAAATCGATCTGGAAAAGACTGCCTGCTTTTAAAAGTTGTATTCAAAATTGTAGTACTACATTGCTTTTATAACAAGCATTGAGATCAGATGCGTTTTTATTTTAAAATCCTGCATTGGGGAAATTTATTTAATAGATAATGCTGACATTCAGTGCAGAGATGCCTCAGGATGGAAGGGGCTCTGCATAAGATCCTCTTGTCTTCACTCCTCATTCATGGATGTTAAACCTCCACATCTGCCCAATTTCCCTTCCTGTCTCTCTTTCTCCTCTGTCTTGCTGCAGACTCCTGGCACTCTTACTCAAAAGCTCCATATGTTAAGGAAATCTATGTGGTCATATTTTTTTAGTCTATTAAAAACAAGAAGAAGACCTGCAGACTGCTACTAAGAGCTATTTGGCACCTATATTGATATGGTTTGACATATAGCAAAAAAAAAATCATGCTTGCTGCCTTTTTAAAATATCACTATTTTGTGTTTGTAACTCACTTTCTTTTACTAAAGTGTGAGCATTTTAAAATATTGGTCATTTTACTACATGCGATTATTCAGAGGCTAGATAATATGGTACTGCATGTTGATTTGAATTTCCTTTTCTACTGTTGATACTAATATTTGAGTTCATATTTTTAGGGGTATTCAGTTAATTCTTTGTTTACTGTTAGCTTTTTTTGAACACATTTTGTTATCAAAGAACCCAAATATATCTTAAAAGAAACAAATAAATAAATAGATATACGTTGTCTTGGATATACAGCAATGTATTATCTGTCATAAAAACACAAGTAATCAAAATGCAGTAATTAAAAAAAAACTAGATGTCTTTTTGTATAAAGAAATCTCCAAGTTAGACAACTGCATCTTGATTGCACCATCCTTTCCAAATAGTTTTAATAGGGGGGGGGGAAATCATATGATACTGAAACTCTACATTCTATGACCCTTAAACCAGAAAATGATCGATATCTGCCTGGTATAGATCATCTTCCAATGATTCAATATTTTTAAAATAATCACCACCCTCACTTTCAAGAAAATGTTAAAGCTCCATTATAGAAATCTGCAAAAAGGCAATCCCTAAGCCTATCCTACAATATCCATTGGGGGACTCCAGCCACCTTAGCCCCAAGGCTGGTAGAACAGTCAGGTCTTTATGGACCTCTGGAAGGTCAGTAGAGCTCTCTAGCACTTGCAAACAACCACATTTCAGGGAGCAAATACTCTAACTGTGAAGGCACACTTCCTGGATCCTGAACAATGGATTCTAGGGTACACCAACCAGCTTGAATTGACCAAGCTTGAATGAACCAGGCAAAAAACTCAAATAATCAAGCTGTATGCCTTGTAGGCTTTTAAATGTCATAGCCAGCTCTTGAATCACACCAAGAAGCAATCTCTAGTTTTTGTGCCATTACCGTATTTTTTGGAGTATAAGATGCACCTGAGTATAAGACGCACCTTAGTTTTTGGGGAAGAAAATAGGGGGGGAAATCTGCCTACCAGATATTCATCTGGCTAGCATCCTTACTCTGGTCAGCTTCAGCAGATTATTTTATCCCCTGAAAAAAAGCTTCTAAAGCATAGCTGATAGAGAGAAGCAATGAAAAAAGCCTGCAAAGAGTTAGGGCTGAAAAAAAGCTTCTTCGGGGGGAGTAGCAATGAACAAAGCCTGCAAAGATCGCTTCACTCTTCACTCGCCTCGTTAGGTCTGAAAAAAAACTTTGAAAAAGCTACATTAGGAGTATAAGACGCACCCAAATTATCAGCCTCTTTTAGGGGGGAAAGTGCATCTTATACTCCGAAAAATATAGTAGGTGAGCAGAAGCTGCATCTCACTTATTTTGGCCATGTCATGCAGAGGAAATCATTGGAGAAAGTGATAGTTAGCAGCAAAAGGAAACAAGGTCATGAAAGAACATGGTGGCTGGAGATTATCAAAGCTGACACCAGTCAGAACATGGAAAAGTTCAAAGAAGCAGAGCAATATCGGAAGAAATTGAGAGACCTCGCCTATAGAGAATCGCCAAGAGTTGACGCAACTGAATGTATAACATCATCATCACCACATCAGCTGAAAAGGAAGATAACTGATTGCTTGGATCCCAAAGGTGCTTTTTCCAAAAGGCAACTTGGATGAGAGGAAAAAGAGAGGAAGTCCAGTTGCCATTTGAAAAAAAGCACCTTTGAGACAACCATGACCTGGATGACTGAAAATCTCCATAGATGATTACTTGGATCAATCCTCAATCAGTCTTCATTCAAATGTTGTGAATTCTGCAAGTTAGTTTATCCTCCTCCCCAGCCCATGATACACATCACACACACCCCAAAATTCTACTTGACCCTTTTTTTTTTGCTATGGGCAAACTCAAGTGGTGCCCTAAAAAAGACCTGGAGAGACTTGGTGTGGGGGCAGACGTGGTGCTGCTTCTGGCACTTGAAGATCTATGCCTTGTGGGTTGAACAGCCTGCCTTAGGGGTTGAACATCGACTCATTGACTCCTCTTTTTTGGACATAGGCATTAGCACCCATTTCATATTATTCCCCACCTTAGGTGGAGAGCCTTGGTTTGTTGGTGTTGAGTCATGAGCAATACAGAAGATTTACACACAGCCTCAGGCACCTTCTAGAAGGGAGGCGTTGCTGGGATAGCTGGTGGCAGCTGTATATAATTTGATGACAGTGGTTGTAGTGGATGTTTGGCAATATGTGCAGTGTGAGTTTGTGTAGGCGGACGTGGTGGGAGGCTGTGACGTGGGAAGGATATGGGAGTGGGCAGGAGCATTTAAAGGGGAGATATATCACTATCTGGGAATGGGCTGTATTTGGTATGTTGGACTCACTGGTTGAGAGGGATCCAGACTTCCAGTCCTCAGATCTTTCCTCAGAACCATGTTATCAAGTTCCTTGATGGACCTGGACTCCGGCAGTTGCTGCTGAATGCTAGATTAGTCTGCAGTAAATTTGCCAGCCTTTTGACTAGAAAACCAAGGTTATGAATGCTAATACTACTTTTGTTATCTGTTTACAGCAACAGGAATCTTGCAAGTCTGAATATGCTTCTCCCCTCCCTCCAACTTCAGGAGAACTAGAGAGGCTCAAGTTGAATCATTTTCTCTAATTGCTTTGGACTCAAATTCCTTTTACCTGACTTTTCTCTTGGTTGCAGCTTTTTCTCCAGGTTTTCAAGGCTACCCGTATAACCTATTACACCTCCATCTATCCTCATCCTACATGTGCATCCAGGTCTCATTAAAGCATGCCAGGGCAGCAACAGCACCTATAATAGCTGCATGTGAGGCCCTCTAGTTGAATTGAGCTCTAGGGAACAGCTGGACTGGTATATCATTCTCTCAGCATTGTCCCTTCCTGAGCTACTGGATTCCATTAAATTACAAGGTGCCAGTTCTTGTGGAGTTTCAATTGCCACTGAATCTAGAGTGGCTGAGCTTTTTCCTCTCCCTTTCTTTCCCTCTCATCCTACAGTTCAGGAGAGAGGGAGCATGATAGGTCTGCTGATATGTCTACTTAAAGGTCCTTTTAGGCATAATTTTGTTCTCAATTTTTCACCTTTCTTTTTCTGCATAACTGAAAAGGTGACATTCCAATTCTTTAGTCCATGCATCAAAAGAAAATCTGTGATTTCAACTTTAAAAATATTCTTTAAGGATAGGATGTAGGTTTTGTTTCAGAATTAGACTCCATCAGAAAGCAAAACATCTTTGAAGCACACTTTTCCATGCTGAGCTGTCAGGAAACAACTTGAGCTGTATACATCTCCGCTATTGTAAATTATAGGCAAGCAAAATTCTATTTGAACTTGAGAGAAATCCTCAAAATAATCATCACAAAGTATTTGATTTAAAATTTATTTTAGATTCCACTCATAGTTTCCAATAGAACAGGGGTGTCAAACTCACGTCATCACATAGCATCAAGTGATGTTTGGGACTTTTTCCCCCTTCGCTAAACTGGGCAGCACGTGGCGCATCTGGCCCCCAGGCCGCGACTTTGATGCCCCCGCAATAGAATGTTTCAAAAGCAAATCCTTCTATAAAATTAAATATCCGTGGTCTTCAACATCAATCTATACTACAAAACAATTCCAGAAAGAAAGAACCCTTTAGATTCTACGTTGATGCAAGGAGTTGCCAAGACTGCAATAGCAATAAATAAAAAAATTATAATGAAGCCCTGAAGTCTTCTAATTTTTAATTTAGAATTTCTTTAGAATTCAGGTAAATTATCTTCTTTAAAAGATTATCTGTTTGTCCTTGGTGGCCTATTTAACCATATACATTTCTTCAGCAATTTGCTTATCTGAAGGAAATATCTATTTGAAATTAATTTTGAAAGACCTTTTAGAACATAAACCTACCAGGGAGCAATATTCATTTTAATTACATTAATATTACTCCAGCAACTTAATGGAGTTTTAATCAATCTATTAATATCCAAGGCAGCCTCCTAAAACTTTAAATGTGACTTGTTTCTGTATATTTAGAAATATGTATAAGAATATAAAGTTCTAAATCCTTAACATGTTCTGTAGGAATTATCCAAGTCCAGCTTTTTACATTAATTTATTTATATAGCAAAATCCAAATGAAGTATTATTCAAAACCTGCCAATGATTACAATATTATTTTATTTTATTTTTAAAAATTAACATTTTATAACATGTAAGAATTAATGAATGAGGGAAAGAACAAAAATGAAAGAACTGTTCATATGGGAACATAAAGTAATGACTGGTGTGAAAGAAATGTTCTTACGGGAACAGAGTGACTGGTGATAACTCAACAGATGGAAAAGAGACAATCTATTTTAACATTTGCCTGAGAACAATTCCCCGCTGTGTTTCTTTATTCTAGGAATGTATTCTAGGTTACACAAAGTCACTAAAACATTCCTCATCATTTTTGTTACTTTTTTATTATTATCATCTAGTATGTTTCATTCAGCTTATTATTAATCCAATATTCAAACATTAGCAAAGCAGTATTTTTACAAATAAAAAGCAAAATTACTCCCCATCAGATTTCGCTATAATTTTTCATTTATTCTGCAGAAAGCTTCTGGGTGAGAAGATTTAATCAATAATGACGGGAAAGGAGACTTGAGATCTTCAATGTTTTAGTGTGGGATGCCTCATGGCTCATTCCACTCTTCCATTTTGTTTATGTTTACACAAAATCACTGGGAGAGGTCATCCATTGTTTGTGATGAGGAATCATTAATATCCTGACATCCAGTTTGTATCTCCAGTGTAAGCAGAAAAAGACAATGAAAATTCAAAGCATGGAGGCTAGACAGCATGGCACAAACCTAGGTTGAATTATAGCAAAACAAAGATGTAATTTGTACAGAAGTCTTTGGGTTTTAGCACACTTCCATATTTATCTCTGAACCTGAATTGGCAGTTCCTCAATTTGGGTTTTTTTAAGACTTGCAACTCCTGCTGACATAGTAGATGGAGCAATGGCCAGGATGGGTTTTCTCCAGCTTTAGCTGGTACATTAGTAATAGTCCTTTCTTGTTCAAGAGATCCTGCTCTAGCAACAGCAATTCACACTCTTGACACTCAACAGTTGAGTATTATAGTTCTCTCAATATGGGGGCTGCTCTTGAAGACACTTTGGAAGCTTCAACCGGTGCAGAATCCAACTACTCCACACCACCATTTTGGTGGAAACTGTACAGGCTACTGGTATGTTTCTAATGCAATTCTGGTCTACTACTACCTATTATGGTTTACAAAGCCTTTCATAGCTCAAGACCTTGTTATCCTGGAATTATCTGATCCAGATAGAATCTGTGTGTCCATTCTACATAGGGAAAGAAGTTAGGCTGAGATTCCTCTTTTGCAAAAGGTCAAGGAAAGAGTTAGGAAGCAATTTTTACCAGTGATAATATCCTTGTTATTAAACACCATATCTTCCGATAAGGAATGCCTTTTTCTCTTTCTTTTTGAAAAGCTTTTTCCATATAAACTTAAGGGGAAAGATATTTCATTGGAAGCAGCCAAATTGTATAGAGGAACAATTGGGATACTGGGAACAAATACATTTCTATTATTGCTTATGCTTAATTTAATGCTATGATCTAATCGTTTGTGGTGAGATATCCAGGTTAATCACTCTAAATTAATAAATTTTCACTATCACTTTTAAAATAGATGTTAATGTATAATGTTAATAACCTTGGTTCTACATTAAGATGGAAAACATAAGGGAAGAGTAAGGAATGTGAATCATTATAGTACCTGAATTAATGCAAGAGTGATCACTAGGGCTTTGCTCCCAGATTAGAATATGTCAGTAGGTGTAGACAATTTCAAGTATTTTTATTTCTAGTCTTAGGACATAAAGAAAGAAGTTTCTTGCATTACCAACCTAGAAATGCTATATACTCAAGGGCATGGATCCCCAATCCCTGGGCCATAGCCCACTACTGGGCCATGACCCATTGGAACCAGGCTGTGTGAACTGCTAGCAGCCAAGTTTCAAGTCTCAACTTGTGGGATGGTTCCTCTCTTCCCCCTGTCAGACCAGCAAGCTGTAAAGATTGGGGTCAGCTGCTCTAACCATTGAAGCACTCGTATGAATCATTCATATGAAACAATCAGATATTAGATTGGAATGAAATAATGAAATATGGCTGGTTATGATGTGATCTAGAGCAGGGATGTCAAACTCAATTTTATTGAGGGCCACATCAGGGTTGTGTTCGATCTCGTGAGGCTGGCATGGTCGGGATGGGTGTGGCCAGGATGGGAGTGACCAGGGTAGGCATGTCCAGCTCGACATCGCTCATTGAAGCTGTTTTCGGTCATGACAGCCTCCTGCAGCCCTCTGCCAGGGAAAATGGAGCCCGGGGGGGGTGCCTCCCGAGCTCCATTTTCACTGGCAGAGAGTTTCAGGAGACTGTTGCAGGAGCTCCGTTTTTGGTAGCAGAGGCACCACGGGCTGGTCCTTCACTGTTTCCAGGACAGCCCTGGGGGCCATATTCAAGCCCCTAGGCCTTCAGTTTGACATCCCTGATCTAGAGCATCGGTCCTCAACAGCTGTTAAGAACTGGGCCAGTAGGTGAGCAGCAGGCAAGTGATTGCAGCCAAAATCATCCCTAACCTCCCTGATCCGTGGAAAAATGGTCTTCCATGGAAGACAATTCCGGTTGGTCCCTAGTACCGAAAAGATTGGGGGCCAAGTTATAGGGCACAAGAGGCCAACTTAGTGTTCTATAGAAATTAAAGTCTCCTACTCTTGTAAGACTGAAATACTATAGTCAGTTATAGGTCATTGTGGAACTAGTTGTCTAGAATATCTGCAGGTTCATTTGTCCTAAAAGACAGGAAGGGAAGACAACACAAAAGTTATAGTAGTGCAGTTGATAAGAAGAATGGAGTACAAGAGTGTTTATTTCATCAGGTTGTTTATCATGATACTTTGTCACACCTCATGATTAGGTGAACTGATTTAGACAATTTAAAGTAGCAATCAAAATAATAATTTAAAAGTTCAAATAAAAAGGTAAATTTAAAGTGTGGTATGTGTGTATGTACAATGCCATTTAAAATTAAGCAAAGTTATTTCACTTCAATGGTATATATTTTAAATATGTAATAATTCCACGTGAAAAAATTGCAGAGAATATATTGCTTTAGATCGTAACATTCACAAACACACTTCACATTTTACACAATAACACACATTGTCACTGTATTATTAAATTTGTTTTCACATAAACTACTTGCCCCATTTATTCTTTATGAAAATAATATAATCTCACTTGAAGCTTTTAGTGATTTTAGACAATGTTTGTTTTCTTCAATAAATTAATAAACAATTAGGATTATCAATTCTTGACCTCTTAAAGATATATCAGACAATTGTCAGGTTTAATGGAAATGGGATGAAGATTTGAGCAGACAGATCAAGTAGAGATCTATTGTGGTGTTTTACTAATCTCAAGCTTCCATTCACAACAAGCCACCATTCAAATTACATAAACTGTTATGTTATGATGAATAAGTGTCACCAGGGGTTTGTCTTTAGAAATGAAAACCTTTCAAAAAAAATTATGAATTAATTTTCCAGGGAATGGATCTTAGCCAACGGTATCTAAGCTCGTTTCCATTTACAAAGCAGGGTTTCCTCTTCCTTGTATCTGCAGAGACAGCTCCCCAAAAATTCTCAGGAATTCTCCAACCTTCTGCTCTCTTTCTACCATGTAGCATTTTCAAACCAAAATGAACAGCCAAGCAGAGAATAGAAGAATCAGAGAGAAATATATTGGGTAACTCAGAAAGAAGCGAAAAGAAATTGTTCTTGCCATACATTTATGGTAGTGAGGGAGGAAAAAATTAAAGCAATGAAAGGGAGGTGGTGGAAGGGAATGAGCCATATCAAACAGTTTTTCCTTTCTTCACCTGAGGCTAGATATAAACCTCCCTTTGAGTATCTGCTGAAGCTCAATCTCTCATGGGTTTTGTGTAGGCAGGTACTTTTCCACCATTATTCATGCACATACGTTTTCTTCTGCAGCTACACGTATAGTGTGACAGACTTTTTGTGAAAAGGTAAGCAGCATCCGAAACAATCTCGTAAAGTACCAAATGGGCTGGTTTCATCGGGGCCACAATTCTACCACATTTTACCAGATTCGATGAAATCCTAAACCAAAGGGATTGATTCCGGTAGATTTCAGCTGTTGCTCTAATCGAAGGCCAACCCTTCAAGGTGGGCGGGGTCAAGAAATTATAATAGTATGCATGGGGTGGAAGATGCCTTTGACATGAATAAAATCACTTCACAAATAAAGAACTATAGGAGACAGGCAACAGACCAGATTGTTATCTTTCCTAATGGTGTGAAAAAAAGGCAGTACAGGTAGTTCTGGACTTACAACAGTTCATTTAGTAACCGTTCAAAGGTACAATGACATTGAAAAAAGGGACAGGACCGTTTTCACACTTATGACCGTTGGAGCATCGCCATGGTCACGCGATCAAAATTCAGATGCTTGACAACCGATTCATATTTATGATGGTTTCAATGTCTTCGGTGGGAGTCATGTGATCCCTTTGTGCGACCATCTGACAAGCAAAGTCAATGGGGAAGCCAGATTCACCTAACAGCTGCTTTACAACTGCACTGATTCACTTAACAACCGTGGTAAGAAATGTCGTAAGATGGGAAAAATTCACTTAACAAATGTTTCACTTAGCAATAAAAATCTGGGCCTCAATTGTGGTCATAAGACAAGGACTGCCTGTATATAGGCATAATTACAGCATTTTCTTAATCTTTCTTATGTAACAAACTTTCCTCACTTTGTTTGAATACTTTGCTGAGGAAGTCACTGATCACTGTAAATGTGCATGCCAATAAAGATGCTTTGCTTCAACTATCTCCAATTGTTGTGCAAAAATGTAACTGAGAAATGCACCAATGCTGGGAATAGTGAAAAGAAAAGAAGAGGAGTTTTCTTATAATCTCAGTTGGAGAGACATCATGAAATAACTTATCGTGAACAAAAGAGAAGCTTATCTGACTACTGTATCTTGTTTGCTATAGCCCAGTGATGGCGAACCTATGACACGCGTGCCACTGAAGCCTCCGGAGGGTGAAAACCAGACCTACGGGAAAACCAAAAGTTTGGGAACGGACTTCCGGTTTGCTTGTTGGGCCATTTTTTACCCTCCGAGGCTTCAGGAAAGCATCTTGAAGGCTCCGGAGGGGGTAAAAAATGACCCAACAGGCAAACCGGAAGTGACTTCCGGTTTGCCCATTGGACTGTTTTTTTACCTTCTGGAGGCTTCAGGGAAGCCTCCTTAAGCCTCCGAAGGGTGAAAAACGGCCGAAAATCAAGCCCAAAAATCAGCTGGAGGTGACAGAGCAACACCTCACGTGCCCTCAGAAATGGCTCCACGTGCCACCAGTGGTAAGCTTCTCTTTTGCTCACAATACGTTATTTCATGATGTCTCTCCAACTGAGATCATAAGCAAACTCCTTTTCCTTTCACTATTCCCAGAATTGGTGCCTTTCTCAGTTACATTTTTGCAGAACATGCCCAAAGAAGAATAATTTGAGTCTGTCATTTGTGACATTGAGAACTCTGGGCTGATTTGTTCAATGATTAATTTTCTTGACTGTCCATGATATTTCCAGAATCTTCTCCAACACTAAAATTCCAAAGCATTAATATTCTTGGTTTCATTTTTTCAAAGTCTAACTTTCATTTCCACACTGTTGCAGGGACAACCACTACCTACCCAATTCTTTTTTTGTGGGAATAAAAATATTACAACATATATCTTCACCAACTTAACTTTACAGGTCATTTTTACTTTACTGCTATTCTATCAAGTACAGCAATAGTCTGCAGGGTATTTCTTGACTATTGGTTACTTTACTGTTGATACCACGTAAAGGTCTAATATATGTAGGATGATCCTAAACATTATTGTGCCAGCATGTAAAATTAAAGATATTATACAATCCTTCACCAGCTCTTTTAAGT
>JANHFT010009392.1:268756-279386 GCA_032467955.1 Pseudoxenodon macrops
GTTTCCCCGAAAATAAGACAGGGTCTTATTTTCTTTTGACCCCCGAAATAAGCGCTTGGCCTTATTTTTGGGGAGGTGTTATTATTTTTGAGGTGCAGGAGGCGGTAAGCGTGATCACTTCATGGCTGCTGCTGTGTTTTGGGGAGGGCTTATTTTCGGGGGACGGCTTATTTTAGCAGAGGCACTCAAAACCCTGATTGGGCTTATTATCCAGGGAGGTCTTATTTTCAGGGAAACAGGGTACTTAGAGATCCAGGAATCATAGTAATAGCCTGGTTTTAAATAATGATAAAACATAATATAATTGCTTTTAGCTTTGTGTGACATGTGAATTGATCTCTGATGGCTCAGCATGATGTGTGAACTAAGCTACAAAACAATGAACTATATTTTTAAAAATCCCAACTATGTATAAATAGTATAGTTTACTGACCATATACTTTCTGGATCTAGATGCATATGTGTTTTCTTAGATCTAATATGAAATTAATATTTATTTATTGCCCAATAAAAATATATGGAACTGATAGAGGAGCCTCATATACTATAACAATTAAAGATTGGAGGTTTAGCCAAACATGGCTTCCTAGGCTTGTGATTCGGCATGCATACTTTCCAATAAAACAGACCACGATAGGAAGATCATTTTATTACAATTTATTCAGAACATTCTGACCAAAAAAGATTCCTCTCATTCAAAGGGAGAACCTCAGAACCCAATTTTCAGTCCCTTTTATATAACACTTCAAAGGAAATTACAAGAGAAAAGTTGATTGACAGGACAAAAGTAACCCCATCTTTTGCACAGAAAATCAATTGGATGGAGCTAAACATATTACATGTGACTACCACATATATATCCATTTAAATGAGGTCTGACTAAAGCAGGGATGACTAAAATTTAAGATGTTAATGAAGGGGAGGAAAGTCATAAGGTTATTTGGAGTTTGCAGAGAGATTAAGCAGATACAAATTAGAATTAGAAGTCTTTTCTTATCAGAAGACAAACTCCATCCTATCCTGATCTGGGGAACAAAGATGTTTTATATTGTGAAGTTTAGGAATATTAGTTATCAATAACACCATTAACATCATTTAAAAAGAGAGAAAAATAAGTCAAGTTAAAATACAAAATAACTATGTTCGTTAACAAGTACAGCAATACTATAAAGTCCATGATGTTGGTATTACAAAGTCCATCCTGTGTGGCCCTCAGAGGGAAATATTTTCCCAGCAGACTTAATCTCTTTATCTATTCTAACACGCAAAGCACATACTACAGTTCAATACGAATGTATTGTATTTGTACTGAAAATGAGAACTTATGGATATTTTTTTAAAAACCAAGAATTGTGGCAAATAAGATCCCATCCATGGCAATGCCATTCATAGGACTTCTAACAAATTTCTGGGTCAGCTAAAAGTTTTTTTCAGGTAACACTTTGCCAAAAAGCACTGTGATGCATTTTGAGCCAAGTTCCTACTACTATTAATAATAATAGTAATAACAATAAGCAGAAAGGAGGAGAATAGATTTTTCTTTCACAGATGTACTATTATATTCCTTCTCAGAATATTAGACATTATATCCATCAAAGCTATATGCATTCATTAAGGTATTAAATATATTACAGCAGATTGTTGAAAATGATGCATTAAATATGCGTATGAAAGTATTTCAATAGGCATGCTGTCTTATTCAATCTTTAATGTGCTTTTTTCATACAAAATTCTATTAAGGACATAGATTGAATATATTTATAGATAACAGTTCTATTACTTTGATTCTTTCAGTAACCAGATTTTTCAAAATAAATGCCTTTAAGTTTTCAAAAGCAATTTTGCAATAAAAGCCTGTCATTCTTGAGAGCTTCTTATGAATATTGAAGTTTTAAATGAAAATAGTGAGAGGTTTTGAATGTGCCTGGTTCTAACTTGATAAATATAAGTTACAGCTCTACAAGACATACTTAAATTAGAGAGATCCCTAGAAACAAGTGAATAGAACTAACTTGCTGAAGTTTGATAGGTATTTTATTTATAAATGATTAGACTCTTTGGGGAAATTTTCAATTTAATTTTATAAAGCATACCATGAAATAATTTATTTCAACTAACTAAAGTTAAGGATCATCTGGCAAAACAATAAAGATACACAATATTTTTGCAGAATGCTGTTATTTCAGAAAGTCAGATACAATTATTGTGATGGAGAATGGTGTTATTTATTAAGCTATCTCATGTGCCTGCTGGGGTTCCTATCTCACTCCTGGACAAACTCATCCAACAAAACATTGACATTTCATGTTACATGTTTACTATTTACACACATGACTGCATCAGCTAGTCCTTGTTAAAAATTCAAGTATCCTTCTAGGTCAGAAGGAAGCTAGAAGAGTAAAATAGAATGTCACTCAACAACAATTAGTAAAAGCAAGTACTGTATCCCCCAAGGTCATATATTGGTGACTTCATTGATTATATCAATCAGTGTTTCTCAGTCTTAGCAACTTTAAGATGTGTGGACTTCAACTCCCAGAATTCTCCACCCAGCATTTTGGTTTCTGGGAGTTGAAGTCCATCCATCTTAAAATTGCCAAGGTAGAGAATTACTGATATCAATATAATCTTCTTGGCAGTGATACAAGAATGATCTCTCATTGTCTTCTTCTTAGGTATTGTTCAACTTCTTGGTCTAGTGTCTAGTCTGGGCATTTCGTCACAGTCATTCAAATACTAACCAGGTCCAACTCTACTCTGAGCCCATCAAGGTCAGCCAGGAACTGTCATCTGCTGAAATACTCTACCTTCCCCAAAAAAGCAACAACCACTAAATAACATTTTAGCTGAAGATCTTCAACACAGCGATGCTATTAGTGCAATGCTATTATTTAAGCTATTACTGTCATATTCCACAAGCATTTCTACACAAAAACATGAGCAGTATTTCAGTGATCACGTTAATCACCCTGAAAATTCCATAACACTCAATTTTCAATTGTGAGATTAACAGCAAAGCCCTCAGTGACTATAATAATCTTGAAACATAAAGCAATAGTGTGAACAGCATAAGACACAAAGCCAGCCTTGCACTATGTGATTATCCCAACCCAGCTTTATGACTGAAATCACAAAGGGTTACTGCGATACAAGATTTGTTCATAATTGCTGAGTACATAATAAACAGAATTTATTTTAAGCTAAAAGATGAAGAGATAATTACAGATAAATTAATCTGCGCATATCTACATAAGGCGAAAGTGAATTAAAAACAAATTTGCCAGTTCACGCACCTAATGATTGAGAAACCATTAGTCTTTCTATAGGTTGTAATAAGAAAGCCTTCAAATATATTTACTTTAACCCAAGCTTCAAACATACAGCTAATGTATAATAATACTATTGACACTTCATTCTGACCATTCTGCAGTTACTCTTTATAGTACATAGTAATGCTTTTATGGAAATTCCTTACTTCGCCTGCTTCCTGGTTATTTCCTTTAGAAACTTTCTTCCAGATTTTGAATGCAAAGAAGCATGTTTATATAAGCAGTCCTATGACTTTTTTAAATGTTGTATAATAAGCATGCTTTATGATACCCATTAGCTAGTCAATTAAATATGTTTAACTATATAGTCAACTTATTACTGATCATACCTAAATATGTAATATTTAGGGAACAACACCCTGGTCTATTTACATTTTAATTGCCCTATGCTATCACCTAAAATAGGAGTACCCATTTTGTATTGTTTGGTATGATTGTGAAGGGATACTTCTTGATACTAATTTTTATCTTAACAATATTTTAATGTATGGGAATTAGGCTGTAATAACTACCTATAGAGATTTGACATCAAGGTTTCTGAATAAGAACATGCTACTGAGTGTCAGATACGCCTCTCACATGAAAATTTATGAGATTCAGATCCCAGCATGTTCATCTGTACTCTCTCAAAGGATTTTACGTCTTCTCAAAGCTTGGATTAATTCTGGATGAGGATTATTATAAAACTATTCTTATAAAAAAAAACTAGTTTGTTACAGACTAATGTAATTAGTAAATTACTGAATTATCCTTATAGACAGAGTCTAGACCAGGGGTGTCAAACTCGAAGTGTCACGTTGTCACATGACATATTACAACTTTTTTTCCCTTCACTAAACTGGAGGTGGGCGTGGCCAGCACGTGACACATCCAGCCCGCAGGCCGTGAGTTTGACACCCTGGTCTAGACCATGTTTTTCAGGCATATTTAACCCTTGTGAACTTCAATTCCCAGAATTTTCCAGCCAGCTGTTGAGCGTCTTCAATGTCTTCAAAGTTGCCAAGGTTGAGAAACGTTGATCTAGACCAGGGCTGTCAAACTTCCGGCCCGTAGGCCAGATGCATCACATGCTGGCCACGCCCACACCCGATTAACAAAGGGGGGGAAGTCCCAATACATTACGTATTGATGACAGGAGTTTGATACCCCTGATCTAGACACTCATAATCCTTGTTTGTCTTTAAAACTGTGTAGCAGTGTAAGAAACAGCACACCATAAAGCAGGAGTAGGCAATCTGGTAGTCACAGAAAGCACCTGGAAGCTACCCTACTTTTTACAATAATTTCAATTTAAAAAATAAAATGGCTGGTAAAATGCCAGTCTCTTGAACTAACATTATTTATAAGAATGGCACAGAGCCTACATAGAACCCCATAGGCATTCCTATGAATAAGGATGGCAAGCTGCAACACAGAGCTTTATTGAGAAATGTGTCCCAACACTTACCTACTCAGGACAATAGAAAGCTAAGTTAGAAATAAACAAGTTTACTAATTGGCTTTCTGACATACAGTATGAGTGTTTTGTGAGTGCTGTATTCACCATGGCAGATGTTTTGTGAAAGCATTCCTGTCATCCCCCTATATATTCAACATATATACAAAAAGAACATTTTAAAATAGCATTTTTCCCACTGGTATTGAGAGCTTATTTTATAAAGTCTTGAAAATTCTGGTTTTGATTTTGTGAGGATGGTGGCATGGACTAGCTGTGATGTTCTTTCATTGTTTGTGAAGTGTAAGCTACAATTGATTTTTGTCTCAACTTGTGTCCCAGCAGAGAGCGTCATAATGATGGGATTCCAAATTATAACTTTAAAAAAGCCAACTATGATCTCATAGCTGCCGACCTCTCATCTCTTGATTGGCACCTCCTGTTCACAGGTTATAATACTGCAGAAGACCATTATAACACTTTTTTGCTCAAGGTCAATAGAGTCATTAATCTAAATGTACAAAAAATAACTCCTATACCAAAAATAAAAACAAATTACCCGTAACAATAAGAAAGCTACAATACAAAAAAAAATCTCTTTGGCGCAAAAATAAAATTAGCTATGTAGCCAACTTTTAAAACTGCTACAAAATCTTATGCCTCCAGATAAAGGCCGAATGTATCAATCACTATTGCAGACAGGAGGCGGAGCTGTTAAACTCCAACTCCCCCCCGAGCTTTCTACAATTTTGTAAAGACTCAAAAACTATCCTACCCCTAAAAGGGACTAACGGGGAAGACTGTAATGATGAAGCTGTTAAGGCCAACTTCTTTCATATGTTCTTCAGTTCAGTCTTTGTTGACAGCAATGGCTGCTGCCCCCCATTTTCCAGTTGCACCATAACAAATTGTAACGACTTACTACATATTGACTTTACAGCATGTAACACTGAAACAGCACTACACAACCTAAAGCCATCTCTCTATCTATTGGCCCTGATGGATTATGTACCTACATCTTGAAAAACCTTGCCACTGCCCTAGCTAACCCTCTAAGTAAAATCTATGAGGTATCTTTTCAGAATCAGCTCCTTGCCTGACTTATGGTCAATAGCCACGATCATACCTATTTTTTAAAAGGGAGACCCTAGTCTAGTAGAAAAGTACAGACCAATCTCACTGTGAAAAAAATTGTCCTGTAATCTGCAACTCCTACACTGCAGAAACATTTGGACCACACAACGTGACCAGGGTAAAGCAATAGACGCAATTTATATAGACTTCTGCTAAGCCCTTGATTCAGTGGTACATGACAAACTACTGTTAAAATTAAGCTCTTACAGTATTTCCAGATCCCTGCACAAGTGGATAGCCATGTTCCTGTCCAACAGGCAACAAGTAATCAAAATAGGGAGCGCCCTATCAAACCCGGCACCAATTAACAGCGGTGTCCCTCAAGGCAGTGTCTTAGGACCCACACTCTTTCTGCTTTACCTAAATGACATTTGCGATCATATTATAAGCATCTGCATCCTCTTCGCTGATGACATAAAAGTATTTAACATCACTGACAATACTGCTGCCCTACAAAGCAACCTTGACTATGTGTCAGAATTGATTCGCAATTGGCAACTCCAAATTTCAACTAACAAATGCTCTGTCTTACACATTGGCAAAAAAAATCAGAATATCAAATACAAGCTGGGTGGATACGACCTCGTGGATGACCCTCACTCTGTCAAGGACCTAGGAGTACTCATCTCAAACTATCTAAGCCCAAGAGCTCACTGTAACATTGCCAAAAAGGCATTAAGAGTTGTTAACCTAATTTTGCGAAGCTTCTTCTTAGGTAACATTGTATTGCTAACTAGGGCATACAAAACCTTTGTCACACCAATTCTCGAATACAGTTCATCTGCCTGGACATCAGACATTAATACAATTGAGCGGGTCCAGAGGTATTTCACAAGAACAGTACTCCACTCCTCTGCTCACAATAGAATCCCTTATGCCACCAGGCTCGAAATTTTGGGCTTGGACAACCTAGAACTATGCCACCTATCATTTGACCTAAGCATAGTACACAAAACTATCTGCTACAATGTCTTACCTGTCAATGACCTCTTCAGTTTCAACCTGTATAATACATGGGCAAACAATCGATTCAAACCGAAGGTAAACCACTCCGAACTCGATTGCAGAAACTATGACTTCAGCAACAGAGTAGTCAATGCCTGGAATGCTCTACCCAACTCCATTGTTACAGACTCAAACCCTCACAGCTTCAACCTTAAACTGTCTACCATTCCTAAGAGGTCTGTAAGGAAACGTGCATAAGCGCACCAGCATGCATACCGTCCCTGTCCTACTGTCCCCATTTATTTGTACTCATTTCATATGTTCATGTTCATGTTTATACTTGTACCTGTTATCTTGTAAATGTTTGACAAAATAAATAAAATAAAATAAAAATATGAGGCCTGGTGACACAGGTAATACCAAATAATACAGTAAATGAAACCTTTAAAATGTTTAAAAAGACAGGTTGCTTTAGAAATTATCAACATCAAATATTGGATTTCAGAAATCCATTTTAAATAAAAGGAATTGTATTATACTGAATCTTGAAATAAATTTCAGTGATGCTTGTACATCTGAATTTCCAACCCTGGAATCTAGGAACAACTATTAGAGAGAGTTTTATGTGCCTCAGTCATAAGTTGGTTAACTATAAACTGTGGGTTTTCCCTATTTAGTCCCACTCATGGTCTTCCTTTCCTCCCCATTTACCCAACAGTTAGGCAAGTAAGGTGAAGAAAGAAAGATTTAATTAAGAAGAATTATTGGAGCTGAGTCCAGAATTATCTACATTCTGTTTACAGTTCTTTTTAATTAGAAGAATCCAGGGGGAGATCAAGCTATTTCTTATAGGATCTCATACAACATCAAATAATGATTTTTTTGAAATGACTCCTTATATAGAAAATACACCCCCAAAAGCATACAGTAGAAAGCATTGGCATAAATAACCATTGTCTACTTGCCTTATTTTAAGAATTTAGAAGCCACTGAGAGCTACTCCAATATAGATTTGATCTGAATTAGAAAATCAGAGTTGATGTTTTTAGGGCAAGCAAGGTTATCAGTTCAAAGCATCACTGTTACCAGATGTTTTGAGTTTTTTCAAAACCTTTCAGAGCTGAATGCTTGTGAGTCCAGGCTTTGGATAATTCAGATGAATTTTAAATTTTAAATTTATTAAATTTAAATTTTATTTTAATGTACCTAAAACAACGTATCTAATTTCAGTTCAATTATATACTAAAAATTAAATGTGTCCAACTTTAGCAACTAATACTGCTGTTTCTTATTTCAGCCAAATCAATGTTGCCCGGGATATCATCTTTTGAGAATCACCTCTTCAAAATATACTCTACTGTTATCTTCCTTTACATATTATATGGAATACCATCCATAATTTTCAAAATGGCTAGATGAGTTTAAAGAGAAAGCTCTAAATAAAGAAAATAATGCAAGTGCATTCTGAAACCATTTGTACTAAAGTAGGCCATTTATTTTAATTGAGCTCTTCAGAATAACTCAACTAAAGTACAAATTACAGCCAACATACTATTTAGAAGTTAAAACTCAGGTGATAATACATTTTCAGCTCTGTTAATGCATCTTGTTCAAATGAAGACAATGACAGACAGGTTCAATGGCCTTCTTTTTATATTGTGTAAAAAAAAAGATTATATTAGTTGCTGCAGGTTATAAAAAATTGGTTTTTAAAAAATGGTTCTGCATTTACAGATTTTGAATTCTGGCTATATGTTCCTTTCCATAATAGTTGTAATTCCACATTAGAGATGAAGAGTACAAATAGTTCTGTACAGACTGATCGCCTTTTGACATTTAAATTTTAGGGCTATGCACTGCACAGAGATCACACTAATAACATAGGTACCATATTAGTCTCCAAAGTGTCTTCACTCAGTTGAAAAATTAATCTGAATGAAAGGACATGGGACTAATTTATTATGTAAAGGCCTTTAAATTTTAATGGCTCTTTTGATTACTGTGCTACAATAAAAGTACATAATCCTTTTTATATGCCAAGATTGCCAAATGCGAGACAAATCTTGCTAGGAAGCTTTCAGTGTTGCTAGGGGAAGTGCAAGCTTTTTGCAGAAACCTTTATGTTATGCTTTTCAGAAATCCCACAAGCTCATAAGCAGATAGAAGATTTGATTCACCAATTTCTCATATTTGTAACCTGAATGTTTTAGGTCATTTATTCATTGTTCAGTAACAGTGCACAAAGTAGCATAAAACATTTTCCCTACAAAAGAGTAGGGAATCAAGATGGTCTGCGAACTGATCAAATGAATGAATGAATCAATGAATGAATCAATCAATCAATCAATCAATCAATCAATCAATCAATCATCCTAGAATGATGCCTCTGTTGCAGACAATATCTGTTTTGATAACGGATGTGCTATCTAAACAGATGCCAAAGGATATATCTAAATTTGTGAGGCAGGGGGAAAGGCCAAGAGTTACTTATAAGTTTTTTACAAAGTGAAAAGGAAAAAAATAAAAAAAACAAGGATTGGGTTTACTTGATCCGAAATTCCATTATGCAGCTTCTGGCTTGGTTTGGATGAAACAATGGGAGGTTTGGGTGGCATGGATACTTGTGGTGGGATAAAGTCAGGGTTAATGCAGATATTAAAAAAATAATCATTATGTCCCATGTAGAGAAATATACAGTAGAATAGACACAAACCAGGACTATGTTCAAAAACACCTCAGCACAAAGCATTTTACAGGCAAAAAATATAATAGGCAAAGATAGATTATTAAATTGATACTGGACCAATGGAAAACTGCTATCCTGGGATCTCCTTGTGAGAAGCAGCCATCTGGAGCATAAGTAGGTGATCTCCTGTTCTCTCCTTATCTGGGGAGATTCCTTGAGACTGATCTGCTTGCTGGTTCCAAGACTTTTGGTCACTGCTGCAACATCATCATTGAGAGATGTGCTAACTTACTATTCTTCATCGTCCCAAAGGAGGTTTTTCAAGAGGCAACTGGACTTTCTGGAGTTTTCTCCGAAGACGTTTAGCTTCTCATCCAAGAAGCTTCTTCAGCTCCTACTACTATTCTTCGCTCAGAAGTCGAAGCCTGTTGATTTCCTGGTGATCTGCCATCCAAGTACTAAACAGTTCCAAGAGTTTTTTGAGATCCACCAAGATCACTTAGATACTGTCATCTGTTGCGACAAAAGTATCGTGCAGTAAAAATAAAAGCACTCGGGAAGCACAGCCTTGTTCCTTTCACACATTAGCTAATTTGTGGTACAACGTGTTGTGAGAAACCGATCCATTGTCTTAGCATTTGCAAATATCAGGGTATCACATTCAACCATAATATGTTATGTTTGAACGTCGCACATCATTGCAATGAGGCATTGTGTTTTGTGAATCTTGATTTTTTTTCAGAATGAAGCAAGTTGTATGAAGTTAGCTATTGAATTATCACGCATTTGGGAAGATAGCTAAAAGGTGCCAGACATTCTAGTTCATGTTTTATATGAAGCATATTAATCATTTCTTAAATACTTTGCAAAATAACCATAGGTCAAGTTTCCTTCAAATTTTGTTGTTTCCTTGTGATAATTGAGAACTACCGTATTTTTCAGAGTATAAGACACACCTCAGTTTTGGGGGAGGAAAAATAGGGGAAAAAATCTGCCTACCAGATATTCATCTGCCTAGCGTCCATAGTCTGGTCAGCTTCAGCACATTATTTTATCCCCTGATTAGGACTGGGGGGGAAAGCTTCTAAAGCACAGCTGATA